>CAUEHQ010000616.1:0-34994 GCA_958510825.1 Brachypterus glaber | reverse complement strand
GGGTAGCCTGCTGAGTGCCCTTAATAATACTACTGCCGTGCTAAGCTGAAAGGTCCTATCTACATAGGTTTAACATACACAGATAGGACCTTTCAGCTTAAAAAGGCAGACTACTAGTAGTATACTATACATGCAAAACCTCTTTGCTTTAGCTCAAAGGGTACTAGAGTTATTAATTAAAAACCCTATTTTTAGTACATTTTTTAGGGGTCGTAACTCTCTTAGGGTTTGTTTCCGGACCTATGTTACTATACTGGTTTTTCATGTTTTGTGATGTAGAATCATCTCCTTTATTTTACACCGAAAATACTGCAAATACCGTGTATAACCAATCGCATTTTTCTTTCTTGAGTTGTCGCGCGGACAAGAAACCGTAACATAACATATGCACGCACAGACGGACAGACGGACGGATGGACGGACGGACGGACGGGCGGACGAACAAAGATACATGTTACATGTTTGTTTAAACTTGTACTATTTTACTTAATTAAGCATCCCCTAAGTCCAGGACTTGTGTGGGCTAGTAGTATAGGGAACCACCAGCTTATACTGACTTTCCAAACCAGTTTTTATAGGGAGTGTCCGCTTCACTTACGTCTTCGCCAAATTTAAATTATTAATTAACTGAAAAAGTCAAATCGGCGCCAGTGAGAATCGAACTCATGCTAGTTGGCTAGTAGACTTGTCATGTACAGACGCGGTAGACCACTACACCAATCTTCCCAAGATAGATTGACATTTTTAAAATTTGTTTAGATTTGGGACATTTTCTTTTTGGGATCCCAAGTAAATGTTAATACCCCTTTGCTGTGAAGTTTGGACTTTGGAACACAATAAAGATCTTTTGTGGATATCAACGAACTTATGTAAACCGTCGGAAGAGGCAAAGATATTATGTTTTGCAGATGCCCGAAACTTTTCGAGCAGATAGTGGAAAATGTGTCGAACAATTTTGATCCTTTAAGTAAGATTAATCTGTCCCTAAAGTTTTCGTTTTATTGTAGACGATAAAGACAAAATCGGAAGACCCATGTTTATGACAACGAATCATAAATGTAGGTAATAACAAACCGTGAAGATATGTTATGCTACGCATTCCATTATATATTATTCACAGTAAATGGTATATTGCATGTTCCAAATAGTTAAAAAAATATTAATTTTCAAAAAATAAAAATATATATATTTTTTTTTTGAAAATTAGTTTTTTTAATTTTTTTTTTAAAGTTAAACCCCCATAACTTTTTTGTTTTTAGAGGGATTACTTTTAAAATTGGCAGAATTGATCCTTATAATAAAAGTAATTTTTCCTAAAAAAGTTACATTAATCGGAATTTTCTTTTAGGTTTTTTCAATTTTTTTAAACCCCCATAAATTTTTTGTTTTTGGAGGGATTACTTTCAGAAATAGGGATCTTCCCCTCATAGAACTTGATTTTTCTTAAAAATTTCAAGTCGATCGGATAATTCCTTCTTGAGTTATCGTGTCTACAAAAACGAGACATCGGACAGACGGACGGACAGACAGACAAACAAACAGACGGACATTTAAAAAAAAAGTTGCCTATTTTTTCATAAAACATATTTACATCCAATAATTTTTTGAAATTTTATATCTAAAATATTTTTGTTACACTATGTATTACATACAGTCATAAATCTTTATATAAATCATAACTATATTATACGTTCGTTTAGCAATTTCTCTGTAACTATATTATATTCTTTGAACTCATTTTGCTTGTAATTTTATTGTTATTCCATGAACATACACTTTTATAACCACATAATACCTAATAAATCAAGTAGGCATAAGTTCCGCCACTGCTTTCTTGATATCAAAAGCTCTATACAATCGACAATCAAAACGTGTGTTTGACATTGATGGCAGTTCATTTTTAGCGAGCTTTTTCAAAGCAAAATATAGATATAATAATTATTGACAAGACCGTTTTTTTTTACTGATTAAGGTGTACTTTTTAATATGAAACCAAATTCAAAATCTTATCCAGAAGAACGGTTTTTATTAATTTCAATAAAAAATACGAGATTTAAAAAAACATAGATTTGACAGCTGATTTGATGTCAAAATGTGAGATATAGATATATGAAATTTTATCATAAATCGCTGCTAATGGAACTAGGGCTTTTTAAGGGGCACTTTAAGGTATATTTCTTACATTATAAGTCATAACTTATAATTTATAACTCAGAAACTGTTTAAACTAATAAGATGACATTTTTAATATGGTTTACTTCTAATAAAAGTTTTTCTTTCATGTCATAACAAAAATTAATACTCAACTGAGGGCGAACTTTTAATTTTTGCAACCATATGCAGGGGACACCCAGTTACTAAGCCTCTGGTCAAATTGTTGATTTTATAATAACTTTAAATGTTAACTTTTTTATTATATATAACAGTGAAATTTTCTTGCCGCTAAGTCAAACGGTTCCTACGTTATGAAGTAAGGATATATTTTTAAAGTGTCCTCATTTAGGGAGCGATTTAGCAAAAAAGTTTGTATAAAGTTTAATTAAAAGGGCGGGTCCCGTCAAATATATATTTTATTCACAATCATTTAGAAATAAGCTAATTGCTTAATTTTTTCCAACTTTTACGTATGTATGTATTGTTAACTTCTACTACCTAAAAAGTTTTAAACACTACATTTCCATCCCTTGGTCGGAAACTGTCTGGTGACTAACTTTACTTCACTTCACTTCAGATATGTCAAAATCTTAAATGTATTAAAATGTTATGAAAAAAATAGTAGTAAGTACCTATTTTTTTAGAATAACATCAGATCCACATTTAAATTCCAATATTTTCGTATATATAAAATATATTAGATTTACAACCAATTTACCTGTCATTTCTGAAAGGGCTGCCACCACCGGTAATTTAAAGAGGTATAATAAATAATGTTATTTTTATACTTTTTTAGACAAATATTTATTATTTATGTCCAATGAATATTTATATTCAATATATTTATATATTTTAAAATTGATAAAATTAAATAAAACTTTTATTAAAAGTTATTTTTTATTTTATTTCCGTGGAGATCGCCATCTATTGATAAAGCAAAAATGTGTAACTAACTTCATCAGTGTTTATAAATTTAGATATGGTGTCAGTTTTGTAGAGGAACATAAAATATACATAATAAATTAAATCAATCAAGTCATAAAATATACAATTGTTAATAAAATAGGTAAAAATTGTGGATAAAATAGTACACCAATCTTGGCGGAAAATACCATTTTATTAGTAGACCCGGGGCTAACACCCCTTGCAAGGCCTTGGTGAGCTAACTTTCCCTCAGGAAATGAAACATTTTCCACCTCCGTATGTAATATAGGTACTATTGCTTTTTAAAGCTCGCTAAAAATGAACCCTATGATGGTTAAGAGATAATGGTAAAGAGATAATGCAGGGTTAAATATCACATCAATGCAGACAATAAGCAGGAAAATCAATGATAAATGACTTTATGTCATCTCCGGAGTGTCATTTCTATACTCTTCATAGTATAGTGTGGAAGAATAGCAAAGCTAAACTTCGCCCATTTTCTCAATAAAGACCATTTATTATTATTATTATTATTATTATTATTATTACTAGAGCTGCAAAAGAACTTTTTCTATTTTGCGACTCTTATAAGCTCATAATCACACGCATTTTGCGTGTTCTTATAGGCCCATAAGAGGTCTCTACTTTTTTTTCTGTTGGGTTGGCAACATACAAAAGGCCTCTTGACGTTTTGCGTGCAAATGTCAATGTCGATTTAAAGTTTAATTTTTTACAAAATTTTGTGTTTGGGTTATTTTTTACCGTGTTAAAATTGTGGACTGGTTAATTGCAGTGAAAAAAGAAGAGAAGACTGTAAAATATATCCAAATATCATTTGTTCTTAGAATTTTAAACATAGTGTAAACTGTAATGCCAACCCAAAACAAAAATCCCTAAATCAGTCATCAATTTAAATGTAAGTTTTTTAAATTTTTCATAAAGTCGAACTTTTCGCCTGCCAAACATGAACAAAAAGTGAGGCTTTTAGAATCAATCGAATAAAAACAATATTTCGGGAAGTATATCAAGAATAAAACACAATATACTATGCACGGTAAAGGGTATACTATGGAATATGAAGAATTACATATTTTTTCGACTTCTTTTTAATACAATGCAAAACAAAATCACAATTGGAACCTCCAAGATCGCCCAAGTCGTCAATTTAATGCTTCATCATTTAAACTGAATAAAAATCATCAAAAGGCAAGCAGTAGAAACAAATGAAAAATCATAAGTGAAACAATTGAACATCAATCTTGCATTGTCTTGATATTTCAGACTTCATGGTTCGTTATTACATTGGCAAAATTATTTTTGTAAATTATTTGAGTGTTTTCTTTGTCTAGGGAAACATAAAGACTTCCTGCGTGACTTTGCTTGCTTATTGCGCATTGCTAAAGGCAGTTTTTAAAGAAACAAAATTGTTAGCTGGAATAATTATTTACATTATGTAAATTTGTACTGTAAATTATGTAAATTACTTATATGATGGGTATAAAAAGCTAGTAAGAAATTAATAATCTATAAGGCCATTGATTAAAATCAAGAACAAAACTGGACCTAATATAGATCCTTGAGGAACTCCATTAATTTTCATTATATTACTTTCTTTTAATGTGAAATGCGAGTAGACCTGTATAATTAATATAGTTAAGGTCTTCTTTAAATAGTTCTTTAATAGTATATTAAAGTACTAGTTTAATAACATTTTTAGCGCACGATTACAAGTTTAGAAAACGAGCTTCCGGCGAGTACTAATGCTCTAAAAACGTGTTATGAAACGAGTGCTTTATACTATTTTTTCTATATTGCTCTAAAATTTTAAAAAACTTACATTTAAATTGATGACTGATTTAGGGATTTTTGTTTCGGGTTGGCATTACACTTTTCGCCATGTTTAAAATTCTAAGAACAAATATTATTTTGATATATTTTATAGTCATGTCTTCAATTTTTCACTGCAAGTAACCAAGCCACAATTTTAACACGGTAAAAAATAACCTAAACACAAAATGTTGTAGAAAATAAAAGTTTAAAGCGACGTTAACATTTGAACGGAACATGTCAAGGGATAGGATTTTATCTGTTGCCAACCGAAAACAGAAAAAAAGTAAGTAAATATAAGAACACGCAAAATGCGTGTGATTATGAGCTTATAAGAGTCGCAAAATAGAAAAAATATTTAAATTTATTAGAAAAGAGTTTTTCTACCGGCCCACAAAAAAAGTTGAATAACCATCAACTAGACTATATTTTTCATACTTATTTTTGAGTGCTGAAAACAAATTTGACAATGAAAAAGCTCGCTGAGCCCAAAGTACCTCGCTCCCTTCTTATGTAAAAATAGGTTTAGTCAGATTTGGCTGAATTCTCGACATTACAATCGAAAATTCAATAGTTTACCTTCTAGGAAACTTTGAATTTCTCGAGCTAGCTTATCCAGTATTCTTTAATGCAGTTTTTTTTTGGAAAAATTTGTGGGGTCAGCTAGCTTTTTTACTGTCAAATTTGGTTTTAGCAGAAAAAAGCACATAAGAAAAATAAAGTCTGCACACAGAAAAATATTGTCTTAAATCAAGATAATGATGATTTTTATGTAATGAAGGGAATATATTCTTTTTTTATGTATACTATATTCTTATCCTTTCATATTTAAAAATATATTCTCCTTTCAAGCATAAAACGGAGATACCACTGTAAACCTCTATTTATTAAAAATAAAATAATGACTATATTTTTACTTTACTTTTACAATTTAATAATTTTTGTTGCTCAAAACAAATCAAAGTTCATTTCAAATGGTGATTTAAACTCTATAGCTACTAGAAACTCCTACTTGTTAAGTATTGCTGGACTTCGCTCGACGAAGTTTGAAAAAAGTAGTAGGTATATAGGCATAAAAGCTTATAACAAGTTACCTAAAGAATGTATGAATATAAATAAAAAACAGTTAAAAGTGAAACTTAAACATTTTTTCTTGCAAAATCCGTTATACTCCATACAGGAATTTCTAAACTGTGACATAAATATAGATATAAACTAGTTAAAAAGTAGGTATGATTAAAATTATAATATTGACGAATGCTTGTAATTTCATGTAAAAAATTTAAGGAGCATAATAATAGTATATTATTTACCAAGTGAGAGAAGTTTAACATTTTTGACCTGCGTCAAATTGCGGGATGAGCGCGCTAGCGCGAATCCAAATCACACATTTTTAATTTAAGACAATATTTAATTTTTCTGTGTGGTTAATAGTAATTGACTTTTTTGTGGGCCTGTGTTATTATTGTCAAAGGTTAGCTTGTGAAATAAAATAAGCAGGGTTATATGATAAAAATTAATTGTAACAATAAAATTAAAGGTTGGCTGAGAAAAAGCAAAGAGATATAAAGTGACATTAACAAATAATTTTCCAATAATTTAAACATAAATCGAACGGGTTAAAATTTAAATATGGACAATGATATACATATAAATTTATGTCAATTTAATAAAACTCCAACATTTTTAAATCATAATTTTGAATACAATACCACACAATGACACCATCTGATGTTATTCTGATAATTTTCTGATATATTATTGTTGGATTCATAAGAATGAAATGCCTGTATTTTTTATTCGATTTAAACGTATTGATTGAACAGGCTGTCAGCGAAATATATTTGCGATATTTTATATCCATTCATGCTCTTAACAAGATTTTTTTCTTTGGTTATTGCCACTAATTTATCTTTTATCTGAATATAATATACTGGACTTTTTATTACAAATGGATACGATTAATAATATCTATTATATTACTGATATTTTCTTCAGATAAAATTTTGCTTTAGTGTACATGAAAAAAAAAAGAAAGCTTTTTTAAATAACAAGTAATTTTTATCAACCGCTGCAGGGTCTTAACTCTCTTAGAGTTCGTTTCCATACCTATGTCCTATGCTGATTATTTATGTTTTGTGATGTAGAATCATCTCCTTTATTTACCGCAAAAAGATTGCAAACACCGTCTACACTGATAAAACAGTTTATTTGTCTGTACACAATATTTGGTTGGGTATGGCCAATTGAATTATTTGGTTGTGACAAATTAATTTTATTTCTGTCAAACTATTTTGTTTCCATTAAAAAAATGTTTAAAAAATAAAATATTTATTTACATGAGCTAAATATTTATTTGGCTCAAGTAATAGTGTATTAAAGTACTAGTTTCATAAAATAAGTTTTAAGCGCACGAGTACAAGTTTAGAAAACGAGCCGCTTGCGGGGAGTTTTCTAAACTACTAGTGCTCTAAAAACGTGTTAAAAAACGAGTGCTTTATAAAGTTTTTTCTATTTTGCTCTAAAATTTAAAAAACTTACATTTAAATTGATGACTGATTTAGGGATCTTTGTTTTGGGTTGGCATTACAGTTTACACTATGTTTAAAATTCTAAGAACAAATGATATTTTGATATATTTTACAGTCATCTCTTCTTTTTTCACTGGTAAAAACATGGTAAAAAATAACCCAAACACAAAATTTTGTAAAAAATTAATCTTTAAATCGACATTGACATTTGCACGCAAAACGTCAAGAGATAGGCTTTTGTATGTTGCCAACCCAACAGAAAAAAAAAATTAGAGACCTCTTATGGGCCTATAAGAACACGCAAAATGCGTGTAATTATGAGATTATAAGAGTCGCAAAATAGAAAAAAAATATTACTAGCAACCAAGTAATTTAATTGACCATATCCAAATAAATTAAAATTATCTTTTTTATCAGTGTATATCTAAATAAATAATTCTTGTTGTATAATATATAGTATTACTTTGTAACAAAATCCTTAGATCAAACAAAATTAGTAGACAATTAATAATTATAAATCCTGCGATGAGGTAGATCGTGTCTTAATAAATAAAATTGACATGTAATTATTAGTGTAACGGTGAATACCAACCTACCAATTTCACAAATCCATCTCTTAAAGTGAATCATAATTACATATAATTGAATAGAATTATTAGTTACACTTATAGAGCGCACGGCAATCTATGGTAAACTGCTATAAAAGGCAATATTTCATTTTATAGGTAAATATTTTTCGCATAAGTCCATATTTTTTTGTGAATATCTTTAAGTTAGACTGTATGGTTGAAAAACCTTCTGGGTGAATCACACAAAACAACCATCTATGGTTAGGTGGAAAATCACTTAGGGGTCTTTTCTTATTTAGCCAATTTGTAAATTATTATTATTGATTTATTTGAATAATATACAGTGTCATGGAGAGCCCCAAATAAGCCTACGCTTGTGCTAGGGTCTCTCCATTAATTAAGAATACAAATTACAAAAAATATTTTTTCTTTAAGCGAACTAAAATGTTCATATTTTATAACTGAACACACTAGTTAGAAGTGATCTATTTTTTTACAGTAAAAATATGAGTTCATTGTTTTACGCTGTAAAAAAAAGTTAGTTAGTTAGTTAGCAAAACCACCACTGGCGGCAGCACTCTTTGACTTTAATGACAGTCATACTTCAAACATGTTTGTTTATTATGTAAATAGGTGGTTGACTCGAGATTCTGTGCAAACAACTTGTATGAAATTGATTAAAAATGATTGAAGAAGAATATATGGTTTATACACCTACAAATCTCTCCGAAATTGCAAATGCTACATTAGACAAGTCACCATCGAAATCGCGAAAAGTGTACGATTTAGCCTCCGAAAAAAATTTAAAATGAGCTAAAGAAGGTTGAAGTTTATTCCGAAAGAGTTTTATTAGCCTATTTTAATAAAAAAAAACATACTTTATTACTCAATAAATTAAATTCAAAAATTAATATTTAAAATATATATAGGATGCTTGAAGAAAAAATAGTATGTTTCACTGTAGTTTCCGGACTCCGCTTCGCGATGTCCGTAAATTCTACAGACTAGTAAAAAAAAGCTTCACTTTTCCTCTTAGTAAAACAATATACTATTATCTTGTTATAGATAGCAGATCTGCTTCTTCTAGGTCTTCCTCCAAAGTATGTATTTCAGAAGAATTCTCTGCGTGATTTCAACTACACATATTCTGGGAAGTTTTGTTTGCCGTTACCATAATATACTTGATTTTAAAACGGTTTTTGTACAAATAATTACTAAAATTTTGTGTCTAATCTTTTCAAAACATGACATCTCTTGATGACTGTCAAATAAATAAATAAATAAATAAAAAAAAAATCCGAAGGTTGCCTGCAGCCCTTAAAAACCTATCCTACGAAACAGACTCGAAGCTCTTAAACATCCCACTCTCTCCCAAAGAAGGCTACGTGGTGACCTCATCGAAACCTATAAAATAATACAAGGACATTATTCGTGCAACCTGGACATCTTTCGACTATCAGACAACCAGCATCTTCGAGGTCACAACAAAAAGCTCTCTAAAGAGAGATGTAACAAACTACTTAGAAAGAACTTCCTTACAAATCGAGTCGTCTACCCTTGGAATAGTTTAAGTGAGGAGACTGTAAATGCGCAATCCGTAAAACAGTTCAAAAACAGATTAGATAAGGAAATGGCGGTTTGGAATGGCAATTTAGTACACTATAATAATTTATTTATAATAATTATTATTATTATAATTTATTAACTTTTTAATTTGTGATTTTTATTTTTACTGTGATATTTTATTTGTATAAATATTTTTATTATGCTATAAGCATTATGATACTAGTTTTGTTTTTTGTAATTGAACGCAGTCTTATCGGTTATTTTGAATAAATTATTATTATTATATGTTATATGTTTTAAATAAATTATTATTATTATATTATATTATATTATATAATAATTATTATTACTCTATTCATTAGATCCTTTAATTAATAAATAATTAATAAATTATAATTCTATCGTTCTAATAGTTAAAATTTCACATTTTAATAGTGCAAAAAGTTGCTTTTCATTATTTAACAGGTTTAAGACTAAGTTTAGAGAATTATTCTTATTTAGTATTTAAAAATAAGTAAAAGCAATCATTTATCCAATTGGTTTGTATAAATTATTATTTTTTAACCTATATTCACTTTTGCTAATATTAACTAAGAAAAATGTACCATATTTAAAAATTAACCTTACTTTTTGCAAATTTCCTGTTAAAATGTTTTATTTTTACATTGAAAGGAATGTTAAAGCGTGTTGGCAACGCCGCACATGTGCGACTTGGCAACAGCGGAAAAAGCACTTTGATTTTTAAATAAGAATTTTATTTGTCAATGTCAATAATTGGTTTAGATTTAGTTTGGAATGTGCCAACTGTAAAACATGATCCTCATGAGTAATATTATTATAATTTTTACAGTGTAGTCACAAAGCTGGCAAAAAAACGATTATTACGATTGTATTTTGAGATTAAAGCGAGAATTTATGAAAATTAATTTTCCCCGCAATTTATGTTTTCGATAATTAAAATGATACGCCCAAAAAGAACTGCAACTGATTTGCTTTTGTAGATTAAAATGCTATGAGCATTATGAATGATCACTTATACGTTATTAATAACAATTTTTTAGTTTTTTAATTAGTTTCGGGTTTTCTTTCCCCATAAATATACAGTGCGTGCATTAAGTCTGGAATCACCCGATTAACTTTTTAGTTACAAGTAAAACACAAAAACCCTCGGATAGGTCGATTTTTATTTTTAATTTTGGAAATTATGGTGTAATAAAAGTTATTAAAATTTGCACCCCCTTGCACCCTCACCCCCCAACTTTTTTTTTTCAAATAGTAACCTACCCCTTGTGACACTTCGTTGGAAAGGTAATTTAATAAGCTTTCCAACGGTGTATAATAAAGCCTAATTTGGTAAAGGGCTAATGATAAAATGCACAATTTAGTTTATTATAAAGACATGTAAAGTATAACTTTAGTTCACTATAAATGTTCAAATTGATGTCCTTCAGCTCTTTGACAGTGGACAGTAATAAAACGGGATTAAAATCGATTAAATAGTAAACATAAAATTGGTCAATAAAAAGAAAAAAAATTGCATTTTTCAACAGGGTATAAAATATTACAATAAGTTTATAACAACCTTATTTAGATTCTCAGGAAGGTGCCAAGTAGGAAATAGGGCAACAATTACCATATTATGCGTAATATTTCACACAAACAATGTTTAAATAAAACATGCGTTTTTTCATAGACCCTTTAACAAATTACAAGGGGTAGGTTGCTATTTGAAAAAAAAAGTTGGGGGGTGAGGGTGCAAGGGGGTGCCAATTTTGATAACTTTTTTTAGACCAAAATTTGCAGAATTAAAAATATAAATCAACCTGTCTGAGGATTTTTGTATTTTACTTGTAACTAAAAATTTATTCGGGTGATTCCAGACTTAATGCACGCACTGTATGATATAAATGGTTTTAAATTATTTAATATGTAACACTACGTTGTTTTAGTGCTTTAGAGGGAAATAAATTGGAAATTAAACAGTGATTTATATTCAATTATTGTATAATCAACTCTGTACATGATTATATGATTTCTGATAATAATAATTTGTACAAACTCCAAATATTTATTTCAATTAATTAGTTTATAAGATACATTGTATTGTACAATGGAGCTCTCTACAACTAGAATTATGAAACAAAAGACGTCTACCCTATCTCTATCTCATTTGTGCTACACTTTCCAGCCAACCAAATAAATACTGTATTTGTTTTTCATACAACAAATACAGTATTTATTTGGTTGGCCGGAAAGTGTAGCACAAATGAGATAGAGATAGGGTAGACGTCTTTTGTTTCATAATTCTAGTTGTAGAGAGCTCCATTGCAATTGCAAGGAAACCAAAATCGATTGTTTGGAGATGAGGTTGAGACTATATCCAACCATTCTTAACCCCTTCTACTCCATTATATCCAAGTATGGATATTTTTAGGTATAGCAAAATTTAACACAATATCTACAGTTGAATATTCGTATACGGGATATTCCATAAAAAATTTAATCTGGCATAAGCTTATACCTTGAAAAACCGGCTGGAGCGGAACGGGTTAATATTAACCATAGAGTACCACACAGTTTGTTTTTGAAGTGCTAAGTTAATTTTTCATTGCTACACGCCCCCTTATAGATTTCTTTTTCCCCTTTCCTCTTTCAAAAGCGTAATTTTACCCTAATTTCTGTATTTTTTTTACATTTTAAGGCCTATCAAGAAGCTTGCATAAGAACATAAAACATAAGAATTTAATGCCGTACAAGATACATGGCGGCACATCAAGCCAATCACTGCATCGAATTGTTATGTATTATGTTCTTATGCGAGCCTGTGAATAGGCACTTAAGTGCTATGATGCATGTAAAATTAGTGGTTGCACTTCTAGTTATATTTTATTGTACATACACGATTTGTTACAAAAAGTATAAGTTTTTTTTACGTTGCGTTATTTGGGAAATTGCAATATACTGTAAATAGTATATAATGGAATGCGTAGCTTGTTTTGTCTTTAAAACTGTAACAATATAAGAAATTAAACTATACAAATACCTCATTATTAAAACTAAGTAAACTGAGTTAGGCCGGGGTGAAAAAATGTTCAAGTAACCTGAAATTTGATATACAACCATAGTTTTTCAATTGAAACAACACAGGAGGGGTTCATACAAAAAATTATAAAAATGTGTTTTTTTTTGCAATATCCTACTGTAGGTATACTTATCAAATAGAGCTGACTTGTCGTGAAATACTGAATAGAAAATATCATGAAAGTAGGTACGGTTTTGAATAATTCTCAATATGAACTCGATAGTAATAAAATAAGTCAAATCGACCGGCACGACAACGAGTTCAAAAAATCTGTAAAGCAGTTACTTTTGATTTTTGCAGATGTTCAAATAAAAACATGTAGGTACACATAGAAAAAAAAATACTTTAAAATTTGTAAGGAATGTTCTAGATCAAATATTGTAATTAAAGTACCTACCTATTGCTTTCTATACAGATGATATTTTTTTTTAATATAAAGTATTTGTGATACTGATGTTAGATACTTTTTTGCAAGTATAAAAATATTTAATATAAACAAATTTAACTAATCAAAAAAAAAAAATTGTTTCAGGTACAATTAGTGACTACTTGCTTCCAAGAAATTAGTATAAGTACTATGCATAAATGAAGCGAGTGTCCTTGCCAATTAATATATTTGGTGTTTAGTGGGATGTAGGACGGTGTATGTGTTAACAATTTTTTTAGATTGCCTACGTTTCGGATAGGGTTTTATCCTTCATCAGGGCTGAAAAATAGCACAAAACTGTAAAATCTCTCTACGAGAGAAGAAATGCACTCTAAAATACATTCAATACATCGTTCCCTTGTATTTGATGTATTTGGTGTCTAATAATTTCAGAAAGGTAAGTGCATTTCCTTTCTAGTAGAGAGATTTTACAGTTTCGTGCTATTTTTCAGCACTGATGAAGAATAAAACCCTATCCGAAACGTAGGCAATCTGAAAAAAATTGTTAATACATACGCCGTCCCACATCCCACTAAACACCAAATATATAGTACTATGTATATTATTTTTATTAGGTATTTTAAATACTCAGTATAAATATCTACTTGGCAAATTTCATTTAAATTTCTTAATACAACGACTTTTTTAACCAAATACTTTAACTTGATTTAAGTTTTAACCTCTTCGTCTAAGTAAGATACGTTTTCAGCTTCATTCAAGCAAAACATTTGATTTAAGTACTTAGCTTGCTTGCTTGCGGACAGGCACATAGATATGAGGGGGGTAGAGGGAGAGTATTTACCCCCCCCCCCAAGAATCTTTATATATTTTTTGTTATATTTTAAATAAAAAATTAAAATAACAGCGGGTTTTTTTTGTTTAGGTAGGGGTGCCAAGGCGGGCGCCAATTTTTGTAGAAACGCTTAGGGACAAAGGTTTTTTGTCAGAGGGTGTTTTCTTACTTTGTAGTAGAAACGTCCAGGGACAAAGCATTTTTTTCGGAGGGTGTTTTTCTTTTGGTAGTGGCGCCAAGGTGGGAGCCAAATTTAATAAAAATTCTACCCCCCCCCCCTTGTTCTTAATAATTATTCCTTATGGATGAAGTAAATTGAAAATAAAAAAAGTTAAAATATGGATCCAAGTTCTTGTTATTGTTTTTCAGGGTTATTCAACTAATCCAATCAAATCACCTAATTTTGCAAAATTTCTACCCCTTTCACATTTTCTTTAAACCTTGTATAGCTTCTCACATGAAATTTTGAAAAATTAGGTGTTTCGTTATTAAATAAACTGATCTTTCGAACAAACAAAGAAGACATGAAAAATATATCCAATTAGTTTCAAAACCACACATGTGCACATAAAAACTTTTGAATAGAGATCTTTGATTTTTTTGACAGTTTAAATTAGTATTTGACGGTCAAACTGTCAGGATATATCAAGGATCTATACTTTTGAGAATGGCCCTTAAATAGAATTTCCTTGAATTGCGGTATTCCTTCTCTGTGTGCAGTAACCTTTGATTTTTGCAGATGTTCAAATAAAATCATGTAGCAGTGACGTGGGTGTTTGTCCTGTCAGTAAAGAATTTTAAAGAATCATCGGACACGACTGGCATAAGCTGTTTCCCATGCGCATATATCGAATAATGAATTACTTACAACATGCAACAGAAATTGCTAATAAGGATAGGTGGTATTTTGAACAAAAAAATAAGGCTTCAATTATTATTGCTACTTACTCGTTCAAGTAGAAAGCAGGAACGCTGAGAACTAGCTAGATCCAAAATTACAAGAGATTTGAAGATCAACTTGTACATTTCGAAACCTCGTACCTATTTAAAAAAATCTATTTTCGGTTCTTTGTACTACTCAGCTCTATACCGGGTGTCCCACCAGATTCTTGACAAGCTATATCTACCTTATTTGGAAAGATAGAATTTTTTGCAAAAAACAGCGTTAAATGGGAGCCGTTGAAGTTTTTATTCACCTATCCAAAACCACCCCTTGCTTACCCACCCCCAACTTTTGTTTTTCAAATAGCATTCTCCCATTTTTATCAAAGCATATGAAAGTACATTTCATTCTGAATTCAACCATGTATTATAAGTGGTATCTTATCATTTAAGGGGCTCCAAATAACAATTAATATTTATTAATAATAGGGTGGTATTTAGAACAAAGTTGCAGGTGGTTCCAGGAGAGTGGGTTATTAAGGGTGGGTTTTGGATACATTAATCAGTTCTCTTTTAGATATAATCTAACTTGTTTTTGAAAAAAAAAAATGATGAAAAATATTGCTTGTGATCTGATGGGGTTGTTATTTGGAGCCCCTTAAAAAAAAGTAAGATATCACTTATAATACATGGTTGAATTTAGAATAAAATGTGCTTTCATATTCTTTAGTAAAAATAGGGGGGTGCTATTTAAAAAACAAAGTTGGGGGTGGTTACAAGAGGGTGGGTAAGTAAGGGGTAGTTTTGCATAAGTAAGCAAATTCTACTTTGACTCGCATTTACTTTTGTTTTTTTTTCGATTATTTTTTATCTTTTTAAACAACGGAGATATAGCCCGTTGAAAAACTGGTGGGACAATATTATTAATAAATAATAGTTGTTATTTGGTGCCCCTTTAAGAAATAAGATACTACCTATAATACATGGTTGAATTAATAACATTTACTTTCATATTCTTTGATAAAAATGGGGGGTGCTATTTGAAAAACAGAAGTTGGGGGAGGTTTTAAGGGGGTGGCTAAGCAAGGGGTGGTTTTGAACACGTCAATAAAAACTTCAATGGCTCCCATTTAACGCTGTTTTCTGCAAAAAAATTCTATCTTTTAAAATAACGGAGATATAGCTTGTCAAGAACCTGCTGGGACACCCGGTATATGACTGGTAACTTATACAAACTCCAGTTTATTACTCGAATATAATGTAAGTTATAAACCAATTGGAATAGTTAATTGGAGTTTGTATATCTTACCACCATGTACAGAGTTGATTAGTACAAGGAACCGAAAATTGATTTTTTGAGATACAAGGTTTCGAAACTTACAAGTCGATTAAACGAAATTTCTAATGTTATGAAGAGAAAAATATTAAAGAATAACTGTACTTATATCCGCAAATCAAAGAGTCCGAAGCTTACTTTTGTAAATCCCTCCTGTCCAACAAAAATGTTAATTATTAATATTTAATAGTTGTTTTAAATTAGTCTTTTAGACATAATTTAATTTGACGTGCAAGAAGAAATTTAAAACCTGCAGTGCTTCTGGCTACGTAATATATTCCATCCCAAATTGGAAAAAAAAATAAATCAAATGATCATCTGTCTCTTTGATGGAATAGAAATTAAAAAAAAAATACACTGCCCAGTAAAGGAGCTTTCTCATTTTTCACCTCCGCCCGTAAAATGGATTTTTAATTATCAGATTCACTTTCAGCAACCATAAAAACCTTAATATACCAATTTTCACGAAAACTACCCTACTAAAGTTAGAATTTTTTTATAATCAGATTCACTTTCAACAACCTCAAAAACCCCAATATAACAATTTTTACGAAAACTACCCCCACTCCTCAGGGGGTGGATTTAGAAAAAATTTATTATCAGATTCACTTTCAGCAACCTCAAAAACCCCAATATAACAATTTTCACTAAAACTACTCCCCACTCCTCAGGGGATGGATTTAGAAAAAAAGCATTATCAGATTCATATTGGTCTACCCCAAAAACCCCTATATACCAATTTTGAAGAAAATATTAATAATATTAAAAAATATTTACCCCCTCACCCCCTCGGGGGTGGAATTAGAAAAGTTTTTTTATCAGATTCAATTTCAGCAACCTCAAAAACCCATATATAGCAATTTTCAAATTTTTCTAAAAAAAATGTATTTTTCCCCATTTGCCCCCCTTGCCGCACCCCAATGTTTACCAAAAACAATCTCGAGCGAGAACTTTTGCTAACATACCTGTATGCCAAATTTCAAGTCTCTAGCTTAAAGCGTTCTTAAGTTATCGTGGCCACAAGATTTCCCGGACAGACCGATCGACCGACCGACCGATCGTCCGACCGATCGTCCGACTGATCGACCGACCGATCGACCTACCGAGCGACAATTTTTTTTTGCTCAAAATTGATTTATATCGTCATAAAACGTCATAAAACCCAAAAATACACATTTTTTTTTTAATTTTTGCACGAATACAAGGCTTTCCGAAATTTTGAAAATTTTCAAACTGGGAAAGCAATAAGTTTAAATTTTACAGGATTTAACAATAATGTTTTAGTTTTTGAAGCAACATGAAAATAGGTGTTAGGAAGAACTATTTATGAGTTAAAACTGTTTAAAACTATGTCCGTAATCGTTAGATTCCTTAAAAACAGAAACATGGTTAGAATAGGTATTGCGCCCAAGAGTCCAACCAACCTTATTCTAAACGAAATACTAAGGAAAATCTTTGTTAAACTTTAAGCGTTAAGTAATAATCAAATAACGCCTTATGGTATAATCACAAATCATTTTCTCTTGGTATTTTAATATACAGGTCCACAGAATCAAGTTTAGCGGCATTTAAAAGATGCCGACCCCTTAATCAAGTTATCCGGCTTATTCAAGTTATCCGATCATTTTCTAAAAAATTGGTTGGTATTAGAACCAAATTAAGCGGGTTTTAAGTGAAATTGCGTTAAAACGATTAGATTTATCTTAATTATCCGGCTTGCCCGGAACTATCCGAGCATCAAATTAAAACGGGACCACCTCATGAATGTCCTCTTTAAGTTGCAAAAGGTTTCATCAAATTCCGTTTATCCGTTCCAAAGTTATGTGGGAATAAACATAAAAAGTCACACGTCGAATTGATAACCTCCTTTTTTGGCAGTCGGTTAAAAATAGGTAAATTCACTTTTAATATTAGTGATATTTTTATTACACATTGTGCTTTGGATAATTTTTGACATTTAGATTAAACTGACTGTCATTTAATATCTTTCAAATAATTAAAAGAAAATGTTTTAAAAATTGAAAGTTTGTTTAAAATCATAAAAAAAAGTTTTTTTAATTATGTGTTACATTAGCTGCGCAGGTGATATCTAAAGTTATACGTTTTAATAAAATGAGGATCAATTATAACTTTAACCATCGTTTATTGTAACAAAAAATATATAGATTGGCGCTTTGGTTTCCTTTTTTAGCAAATTTCTTGTTCTTTCTACCATTTCTTTCTTATTTTGCCTTTCAAAAATTATTTGTTATTTTTTATGTCAAAATAATATTTTGAAATAAATGTATTTGAAACACAAGATAGTCAACCTTGCATAGGAAATTGAAGTTTTTCGAACCATAAAACAAGAAACGAATGAGAATCAACTTAAATAGTTTCTGCAGGGAGTTTATATTAAAGATTTATTTAAAAGCAAGGGTTTAATGTAACGTAATTGGCGTTTATTCGGAGCTCAACTGTTCCTCTAAAAATTAATAGAAAAAAATACTTTAATTCAATAAAAGCCAGAGCTGCTCGAAATTCCATAAACCCACTATAATTAAATGCTTATGCTTCAGAAGTCAAGTAAAAAATTGTCGTCGAATAAAATGGTTTTTATTGATATAATGGCTGGTATTAATTGACCCACTATAGTTAATAAACCCATCAACGTGTCAGCTCATAAAGAAATGAAAATAATTAAATTAAATTTACAAGCCGCACGTTTGTAGTTTGTGCAGATTTAATCGCAGCGTGGTGTCGGCGAAGACAATTATAAAAACCAAACAGAAGAATTTATAGGAGAAATAAAATAAACTAAGCCATAGGGAAAAAAGGAATATATTAAATCAATTAATATAGTCGACTTCTACACTAAGAATTAGTTACCCAATTTAATATTGAACGATTTTGCAAATAAAGAGTGCAACTAACATAAGGGCCTAACCCACAATGATTGTTTACATAGTTTTATGTAGAAAAAAAATTTGAGGTAAGGGCCTAAACAATACCCTTAATTCTCAAAAGGGCCTAACACACACACTCTACAAGGTTTTGCATAAAATCTTTCCTTTGCTAGTCTTAAATAGGTTCATAAGCCTTTTTTAATCAAGAATAGTAAAAATATTTGTGTGGGACAAAAAAGCAAGTTATTATAAAGGCCTTACCCACACGTGTATTTTTTTTTTGTTATAAAATCTTGTCTTTACCAGTTTTAAATAGGTTCATAACCTCTTTTAATTAAGAATAGTTTACGGTAAATATTTGGGTGGGGCAAAAAAAAGCAAAATTTGCACCCTTAACCTTATTTTCCAACGTAACAGTCCAATGCCACTTCTAGTAACATATTAGGAATTTTTATTAACTATATGGAAACCCCAGCAAGTTTGGTTATTTAATACAAGTGGTTGCAGTAATAATAATAGAATAACGTTATCTTTAACTGTGACAATTTGTATTCAATAATTAAGTTGGTAGGCGTTCCATATACAAAATCGTTTAAAAAGTTCTAATACGGTAACAAAACTTAGTGTATAAAGTATGGGAGAATAGCTAAATCCCCATATAAGAAAACCAAAACAAATTTTGTTTACATTTCTTGACCAATATTAAAAGCAATATTTTTACTTTTTATATTAATAACAATCGAGATACAAATATTCAAAAATGGTCATGTTGGGGGTGAAACTGTTTTTTTCGATTTTTGAGTCAAATTATTCATTGGAGGATAAAAGTGGTTATGAGCAAACTTGTTGCTCTTGAAATTCTCTATAAGTTTTCTGTATTATACATTTTCATAAGTATTTTGTTACGGTTAGAGTGGGCGCAGAAAGTGGATTGGACTATATGTGATTATTAATATTTTATTAAATTAATTAATTTTGTGCTAATATAGGTATGTATACTTATTTTAAAATTCTTTTAAAGATATAAGCAGACGCTGTGTTAATGTGGCTTAAAATTAATGTCTACATACCTCTGCAACACGATCCTTCATTTAAGATTAACTGATGACACAGGTGACATGGTCTCGGCTTCTTAAAGACTTTACATCGAAAAGTGTGACTTTGACCTTGAGTGATGCTGTCTTCTGCCTGAAATAAAAAATAAAATAAAATAAAAAATATATACCTACATACAGGGTGTATAAGTACTCACGTTAAAAAAATATACAAGATTATTCAGAAATAAGTTCGAAAAATTTAAGAGGTGATTCTACGTTAAAAAATATGAAAAAAAGTTCCTATAAAGGTTGGTCCGGAAATGAGTCCTAAGCGAGCTACGGCTCTTTAAAATTGTAATAAAAATAAGGTTTTTAATAAAGAACTTTTGTACCCTTTAAGCTAGAGACGTGTCAAAAGTCGGCCTCCCCCTTTAACTTTTGAACGGCTTAAGATATCAACTTGAAATAACATAACAAAATATTTTTTTTTATATATTTGGTATGATTATGGGGCATGATGGAGACAGGGGGCAAGAGGTAAAATTTTTTTAAACGAAAGGGGGGTAGTGTGATACATCGTTTTAAAGCTTATAAAATTCTCTATTTGCCCACATATTTTTTTATTTTTTGGGATCAATTTTTGGGGTTATTCTCGTAAGAGTGAAAATATGTCTCACTTCCACCACAAAGCAGAATATAGTGGCTTAAAATATGGCCTATGATGTTTGTAAATGTAATTTTCGGTTGTAAAACTTAAAAAAAAATATTTTTGCAATAAAACAGTTTTTGCATTTTTTATTAAGTTTCCTTATTTTTTTTAACATTTTTTCTAAAAGTTAAAAAATGTACACCTTTGTAGAGGGCAAAAAAATTGAAAAAATAAATAAAATAAAATATAAGCTTTTTTCCTCTTTGCAAAATGCATCTTTTCCCCCTCATTGAATTTTCAAATAAAAAAAATAAAACACTTATATAGGAACGGCCCACCCTAATGTACAGGGTAGTCTCGAGATGAAATTAACGTCCCTACCGAAGTTAATATCAATTTGGGGGTAACGTAGATTGTTTTCCCAAATTTTCTCCAAATAAGAGTGACCCGGTGCACCGGGTCACTTGTGTTCGAAGCCAAACGCCCCCTTAGGTCTAAGGTTAGCAGTAAATTTTAATATGGAAAGTCATAACATGTGCTATTTTCAATCATACATAAATTCATATTTTATACGACTTTAAAAGAAAAAAAAAATACATTAAGTGTATGTCAACGTGTTATTTATTTGGATATCTCATTATACTTGTTAAAAGGCTATAATTGAATATTTATTACTTTCATGCTATGTGATTTCGATCGTATATAAGGTCTATATAAATTTCTCATTAACTTACGGACAGAGTTATAGAGAACATAAATAATTTTAAAAGAAAAAATCAAGATGGTTTATTGCAACACATTTATTTGCGTAATTGCAGGTGTTTCCGCAATTTTGATCTATGGTCTAGATCCACCTAAGTTCAACAATACTCTATTTCTGGATAATATGCAAAGAACTTTTACCTCAAGAAGTAATTTCAGACCAATGTTTATGAAGGTCTCTTTTTTTTGTTTGTTTATTTACTAACAGAAACACGATACAGCTTTGTGGTGTAAAATGTAGATGTCGCTAGTCGACTTTCAGGCTACCTAGTAGCAATGTTGCGTAGTTTCCACCTTATCATGAATTCAAATCATTATACTTAAATTAAAAATGTAAAAAACTTTATTGTATATACTATAATTATGTTTAATAATATAGTATATTTAAATCTATTAAAATTAAACTACTAGTTCATATAAAACTCATACAGAACTAATGTTTCTTAAAATTTACAATAATATATCCAAAGTATATGTTTCCAATCGGCAACACTGTACCCCTGTCAGTCATTTTACGACATTAGACTGTGAGTTTACAATTTCTTTCTCTCTCTTTACGCGTACTAAGTGTAAACAATAGTCACTCCCCACCAGCTCCTCACCGTAGTTGGTTCACGCTTCAAACAAAGCATACGGTAGATTTTATCATGTTCCTTCTTGAGGTAAAAGTTTTTTGATAATATGTTATATTTTGCACAATGCCCATTCCGGGAATAGTCTAAGCTTAATTCTGCCCATTTGTAAAAGTTTTCCACGGGTTTTACAAAGCAAACCTGATTTCCCATTCACAAAACATAAAAATAAAGCTACCGAAAAAAAAAATCAGTTTTAATTTACATAATAGCAGTCCTGAAAGACTTTTTTTAAATTGTACATAAATGTTTATTTTAAAACATAACAAAACAATAATAAAAAGGCATGTAAAAGAGCTAAATCAACCCACCCTTCCCATAGCCAATGAAAGACATTCATTTTATTTCTGTTCTCTATTAAAATTAATGTAAAAATTACAGTATTTTTTTCTGAGAACTTTACAAATATTTAGAACCAAAAGAAGGTTTGTATTGTAAAAAATAATACGAAATTTTAATCTAGGTAATAATGTTCTATGAAAGACTTTAAGTAATAGATTTCTGAAGCCTCTAATATTAAATCAAACACACTTTTTAGGGGAGATGATATTAATTATAAGTAACTTAAAAAGTAAAAATTTATAAGAAAAAAATATAAAATTAAATAGGATAAGTAGAGCATGATTGGAGATTTTTCTAATCTCAGATTTTATTTTTGATACGAAGGCTTCAAATTAAAAAGTCCAACTAATTAGCACATGCCCGTTAACATATTTACACTAACATGTTCACCATAATTGAAGGTGATGCTTTTTATCTTTAATCTGACATAAGCCTTTTATTATTTCTTTTTTGTTTATTTTAGTTATGTGCGATCTTTTCATTTCATTATCAGCGGTATCTATAAAACAGGCTCGGTTTTTCACTTTACTGACCATGGTAATAATAACAAATGTGTAGTTACGTTAGAAAAGGGTCCTTTCTGTCAGTTACAAATGAGTCCCGAACATTAGGAATATCCCGTAATAGGAGATAACATCTAGATATACAGATGGTTAAATTTTTATTTTTGTTTTACACAGTAAACAGTAAACTGAATATTCAGTTACAAATAGATAGGGAATCGAAAGATATTATCCTACACAATTGCACTTTAATTTTTGTTAAAAAGACGCAACATTTCGTGTCCGTCCTTAAATATTAAAGTATGTGACTTTAGAACTAAATTTAGAACTAAATATTTAGTTGAGGTCGCTCACAGCTATTTTTTAAAAAGATATTTTTCTTTAGATTTTAATTTTTTTTTAAGTCCGAAGGATTTTTCATCTAAATGTTTCCAATACGGCATGTGTAGTAATTGGAAACCTCAAAAAAAAATCAGAATGTTTAAAATGGTGGAAGTGTACCCTTTTAAGTTTTAAAATGCACTACATTGCTTCATTTTAGGCGTAATGCGGGCACAAAAAAACTTTTTTCATTGTCTTAAAATATTGTGCGTGCCTATTGAGCTATCCAATTCTGCGATTAGGATTTTTTTTTATGATAATTCAGGGGAATTACACCTTTAAATATCTCAACAAAAGGGGCCCTTTACTTCAGTAAGTACCTACACAAATGGTTTTATAGCAGGATTTACGACTGTATAGTTTTAAACAAACTGTTTTAAACTATTTCACATATGTTTGTCTTTTTTGAATTAAAAGCCTACAGCAAGCACCATAGCGCAAAACAATTTGCAAGCGTAAATCAAAATTAAATTACTTACATCCGCTACTTTTAGACACAGGGTGTTATTTAACAAAAGATAATTATTTCCCCTCGAGAAAGGATAGGCCTAGTCGGATAGCAATAGTCCACTATTCAATTCATCTACAGAGGGGTCCAAAAGTCACCCCCCCTCTTAACTTTTGAACCAGTTGAGATATCGACTTCAAATATGGAACTTTTAAATAAGAGAACTTAAACTATCTTTTAACATATATTTAATACTTTCAGCTCTTAAAATGTGGGCAGGGGAGCATGGAGGCACATTTTTTTAAATTTAAAGGGGGGTCGTGTAATACATCATTTTAAAGCTTATAAAATTCTCCATTTAACTCCATATTTTTAAATTAAAAAAAAAAAATGGTTTAAAATGGGGTTGAAAATGGGTATTAATATCAAAATTCCTTAAAAAAAAAAACAAATAATTTTTTAAAAATGCCTAATTTCATCATAAAAAAATGTTAATTATATTTTTAAACTAATTTTAGTTGACATAAATAAAAATTTATAAAAAAAACTTAAAAAATCGAATGTTTTAGCACAAAAAATTGAAAAATCAAAACCTTAAAAAACATTTTTAAAGAATTTAAAAATGTTAGTTTAAATAGAGAATCTTATAAGCTTTAAAATGATGTATCACACGACCCCCCTTTCCATTTAAAAAAATGTCCCCCATGCACCCCTGCCCACATTTTAAGAGCTGAAAATATCAAATATATGCTAAAAGATAGCTTAAGTTGTCTTATTTAAGAGTTCCAAATTTGAAGTCGATATCTCAACTCGTTTAAAGTTAAAAGGGGGGGGGGGTAGACTTTTGGACGGCACTGTATATAATTTTTTGTAATAAAATTAAAATTCTGTATAGTTTTTGAATTTATGTTAAATATGGAAAAAAAAAATAAAAAACATATAAATTACAATTAAATGAAGAAGTCCTGGTATAGTAGAGAAAAAGATGCAAGTCGCTTGCAAAACAACTTTACACTACGATATTTCAAGAAATCTCTGACATAGAGACTTGAAATTTGAAATAAATTTTGTTTACTACTTTGTTCCAAATTTCAAGTCAATGGGTCAAAGCGTTTTTGAAATATCGCAGTGTAAACTTATTCTACAAGAGACTTGCATCTTTTTCTCTTCTATATAACATTTATTAATTAGTAAAGGAAACAACTAATTGAATGCCTAATTAACGAAATGGCATACTTAATACTAAGGTATTAAAAGAATGTAAAACATAAATATTAATTATACATAAACGTTTTTATGTTTAACCTAAAGAATTCCTCGAATAATTCAAAAAGCGCGAATTGTAAATCAAATTTTTAATTCTCGAGAACAAATAAAGCAATCTTTAAAGCTTAATGAACTTGTATTAAATCTTTAAAATGCTTGATTTTAATTAGCAATTTATACAGGGTGTTCCGTGAGGAAAGGGAAATATTTTAAGGATGTATTCTAGAGGTCAAAATAAGAAAAAAGTTCTTATAAACAAATGTCCAAAAACGACTCGTAAGGGAGCTACGCCCCTTCAAAGGGGTCCCAAAATTTCGATTTTTTATTAATAACTTCGGAACCCTTTGTGTTAAAGCATCGAGGTTTAGCACGTGATCTATGCTTTATAAAGCCTATCAGCCAATGGTATTTGCATGTAGTTACTTTAACCAGGGGCGTCCGTAATGGGGGGTCTTATCACTTTTTTGCCCAAAACTTCTTCTGCTCAACTTTTTTGTGGGTTTATTTTTAGAGTATTATAACCAAGGTAAAAACACATAAAAAAGGTACTCTTGTTGTAATACCATAGGAATAACTGTTTTCGAAAAAAATACAATTAAAGGCAAACTTACACCTTTCTAGAACCAAAAATTAAAACTAATATGTTAAAAACCAGAATTTTAATTTTGCAGTGTGATTCTACATCAAAAGCTAAGAAAAAAAGTTTTATACATGTAGGTTCAAAAATCGATTTTAAAGGTACCATCACCATTCAAAAATTTTGGAGACCATAACTCATTTATCATTGATTTTTGGAATTACCTGTATAAAAACTTTTTTTCTTAGTTTTTGGTGTACAGTTAACCTACACCATTGAAATTTTGGTTTTCAACAATTTGGTGTTTAATTTTTGGTTCTTGAAACTTGTAATTTTGCCTTTAATTGTATTTTTCTCGAAAACGGTTAATCCTAAAGTATTTTAGCAAGAGTACCTTTTTAATGTGTTTTTACCTAATAATAATACTATTCCAATAATAAACCCACAAAAAACTTTAACAGAAAAAAGTTTGGGGCCAAAAAGTGATTAGACCCCTCTTGTCGCACGCCCCTGGTTTAAGTGACTACATGCAAATACCATTGGCTAATAGGCCTTATTAAGAATAGATCACATGCAAAACCTTGTTGCTATAACACAAAGGGTTCCTAAGTTATTAATTAAAAATTAAATTTTTGGTACCCCATTTAAAGGGGCGTAGCTCCCTTATGAGCCGTTAGTGGACATATGTTTATGGGAACTTTTTTTCTTATTTTGACCTATACAACATATTCTTTAAATATTTCCCTTTCCTCACGGAACACCCTGTATTTCTATGCGCGTAAGATTCTAGACTAACGAACTTTCCAACAGTACAGAGTAAGTATAAATTGTCAGTATAAAGGGCTGATAATAACTTACAAAATTTAAATGTCTGACATTCTTGTTTTTACTTGATCAATTGAGGTGCCTTAATGTGAAGTTTTCTGAAGCAAAAAGTCTGGTGATTAAAAAAAATCTAGGAAAATGGCATACCCGCAAAATTGTTTTAATTTTTTTCTAGATATGCCAAGTTTCTCTTCTATAAATGTATCAAAATATATTTTTTGAAAGGCCAAGACTAAAACTTAGTTTTACGTTTTTATTTACGGGACTAAACTTGCCGTTTTTCTCTCTAGGGAAAATAAATCGTGCAAAAAATTGTGTATATATCTCAGAACTTAACGTGACTGTTTTAGTCCCTTACATTCTTTTCCCTCGTTCGCTACGCTCGCTCGAAAAACACTCATTCAGCGGCACTAAAACAGACAGTTTAGTCCCTTGGAATAAATAACTATTTAAGGTTATTTATCATGACATATTTGTACAGTGGTATATACGAAAATAGCCTTGTTTGTTTTACCTCGCATATTTTTTAATCTTTCCTTATTCTCCAATTGGGATTGATCATTTTCCTTCTCCATTCTCTTATTACGAAATGGAGTTTAAAAATAAACTGGATCCATTTTTTCCGACATAGTAACATTTAAAATACAATACAATACAATATTTAAAAACCATTCCATTTAAAAATGTGCGCTCAATTAATTTGTGAGATCTAATGTCAAACCATAATAACAAACCATCGATAAGATAAAAATCAACTAACCAACTAACAGGTAACAATTTTTACTAGATTTTATTGTCTCCCCTGTTTTTCTTGACAGAAAACAACACATTAAGGTACTTTACTCAAATTGAAACCAAACTAAGAAATCTCACATTTCTTTTTGTCCCTGCTGTGGACTATATTGTCTTTACCAATATTGCAACTATAGTTATGTACTATTCCCTTTATTCTAAAGTTGATATCAATTCAAAAAACATAGTAAAGTAAAATGAATGAATAACAAACAGAATACCTGTTATGTTGACTATGGTAATTTATTTTACTTTTATCTGAAATAATCTAAATGGTGTTGTGTTTCTTACTAAAAATTAATTTTTCAAACACACTACACCTGACAAATTACTTTCTATTAATTTGTGGCAGGTCCAGGGATAGATGGGGCACCCACCACCTTATTAATTTTACGTTTTTAAATCTTAAAAATATATTTGAACTTTAAATTGTATATGGTAAAAAATAAATTATTACCTTAATATGAGCAAAATATGTTATTCTCCTTTCAAGAACTCCATGCTTAAAATAATGAAATTATGCTTCATTAGCTTCTTTTTTCATTCCGTGCTATGTAGTCAACTGACTTGGCTCAGAGTAGGTACATTTTAAAAGTATCTTCAAAAAAATATACCATACGTCTTCATAAAATCTTTTCTAATAACGATTTAACTACATACTGTATATTCAAGTGTCTATAATTCATGGATTTTTTAAAAATAGTCTTTTTTTAAAAAATTACATTGATATATGGGATATTTTATGATCGGTAGTTATAGACGGTATACAGTGGCGCAGTTGAATTATGGTACCCTAAGGTAATACAAATAACTTAATTGTTTTACCATTAAATATTAAATGGATGATTGGGGAAATGATAAATTAATATGATTGCAAATTAAAACAACATGCAGCTTCATTATAATTTTACATGTTAATGCACTGTTATTAAACATTTTTGCTACCTAAAGGATGTCACAAACTTTAACTTTTTTTTGAGATTTGCCTTTTTTTCCAACTCAGCAGGACTTGCATTTTTCGTTATTAATTATTCATGTTCTACTAATAATAGTCGGGAAAAAGTAGTCAAATGGGTCTTCCTCGGCTTACAGGAAGTGGAAAGTGATGCCTTTTCTTACTAATATTTATTTATTTATATATTTATTTATTTAGTTACCCTAATAAACCTACAAATCTAGTTCTCTAGTTAGTACAAGCCTGCGAATAAGACTTTTGTCCAAATTAAATAATATTATCCTTCCGGCAACAAAAATGTTCATTTTGTATTGAATAAATTATATATAAGTTGTAAAATAAAACATAAAACAATTAAGAAAATAATAATATGAAACTTTAAGTTACATTAATAATATGGTTTCATTTTAGTGTCATAATTAATTTACCAGTTCATTTAATATTACATTAATTATATTATTTATGTTAAATAACTTGATGAATATGATTATAATACCTTGATGAATATTATTATAATTATTAATAGTAATAATTATTATATACCAATTATTATAATTATTATATACCAAGGTAGAGAAGACATTTTTTATAGCCGAGCGTATTAAATCCCGAACTGCATGGCAGCGAGGGATCTAAGAGTGCGAGGCTATAATAGTCTTCTCTACCGTGGTTTATATATTATTTTGTTCACTACTAGCTCATTTATTCTTATTATTTAACATTTTTATTTTATATTCTGTTATAATTAATTCATTTACAATATGCAATGCTCATTTTTTATCCAATATTGGTGAAATGAGAGTGAAAGATTGTGTAAACTCACAGTCTAATGTCGTAAAATGACTGACAGGGGTACAGTGTTGCCAATTGGAAACATATAATTTGGATATTTTATTGTAAATTTTAAGAAACATTAGTTCTGTAGTTTTATATGAACTAGTAGTTTAATTTTAACAGATTTAAATATACTATATTATTAAACATAATTATAGTATACACAATAAAGTTTTTTACATTTTTAATTTAAGTATAATGATTTGAATTCATGATAAGGTGGAAACTAGGCAACATCGCTACTAGGTAGCCTGAAAGTCGACTAGCGACATCTACATTTTACACCACAAAGCTGTATCGCGTTTCTGTTAGTAAATAAACAAACAAAAACATGACACCTTCATAAACATTGGTCTGAAATTACTTCTTGAGGTAAAAGTTCTTTGGAAAACATTTAATTCTCTACAGAGAAGCAGATATTAATAATTTTAAAAAGAGACAATGATTTTGTATCTTCAGATACTTGTCCAAACTAAATAGCAGAATCGAGCCATGTAGCATTTTGGCTAAATTTTTAAATTTTTGGTCCATTTTGTACTGTATAAACATCTAACTCTTCTACAAGATAAAAACTGTGACTTACGATAAATTAAATCATGTAAGTGGTTCATTTAACATTTTCTTCCGTTATATGTATTGTTTGATTTAATGTCGAGTATGAACCACACCCTGTACTGCCGTGCTAAACACAGAGATGGTAACTTACTTTTTTGTCAAAAATGAGTTATGACTCCAAGATGATGTAATAACAATCGATGAATATTTTTATCATATTATTAAACGATTTAATTTATTTTTTCGTAATAAAATTACTCTATTAAAGTTTTCGTATCTTCTTTAAAGTTGTCAATTACTTAGCCAATTTGACGTATCTATTGTAACTTAAGAAGTTACGATAAAATGTATTACTATAATACCTTGCCTTAGTAACGGTAAGTTACGGCAAATGTCCTTAGTAATAGTTAAGTAATGGAAAACAATCGGGACTTTAGTTAACAATTAAATTGCTTTATCCAGTGCAAGTTGACAATTAAATTGCTTTATCCAGTGCAATATCTTATTATTTAAAATAATTTATCTTAATAAGTATTTTTATAACAAAAGAAGATCAAGGTACGTAAAATGATATAATATTCGCTAATAAACCTTTTTTTCTTCGTTTTGTTCATGAGTTTATAAGATACGTCAAATCCCCTTAGTATTACAAATTAAAAATAATAAATTTTAAAGTGGTAACTATAAAAATTTCTATTTTACCGAGAATTTACTATTTAATTATCCAATAATTAACATTCTTATAACATTAACAACTTATATAACCTTTTATCTTTCTGATTCAAATCAAATTTGAACTTTTTTTGACTTGGAATATAATTTTTAGTGACTGAGCCCTCATGAGAACATTGAAAATAAAAAACTGTTAATATTTCAAAATGGCCAAAATACAAGTTACTACTTATGTGTTTAGCACGGCAGTGTACAGCACAGTATCAATCATATCAAGTCACGTATTTCGTATAAATTACCTGGAAGAACGAATAAATATGTCATTTGTTACACATTTCTAAACAAATAATGCCTAATTTATTGAATGTCACCCATTTTGTTTACATTTATTGACACACAATGCACACTTAGGTACTAAAACAAGCCCTAATTGCTCCAAATTGGATACTCTATTCATAAGAGTTAATTTATAGCAAATCTTTGACTTTCACTTTTATCCATTGATTTATTTAAGTTTCAATGTGGTGTATATTCAAGAATATTCACACCAATTACTACTAGTAGTGACGTGTCAGTACTTGATGTAACATTGATTTGGTATTTCCGCAGATTTAGGGTGTAATTCCTTACCCAAAAATAAGAAAAAAGTTCGTATAAACATATGTCCTAAAACGACTCGTAAGGGAGCTACGCCCCTTTAAAATGGGTTAAAAAAACTCGATTTTTATTTAATATAACTTGGGTTTTTAACATTTAAGGATTTAATTTTTGCTTTTCGAAACGCCTTTAATTGTATTTTTCTCGAAAACGGTTAATCCTACGATATTACAAAAAATATCATTTTATGTGTTTTTACCTGAGGAATACTATTCTAATAAACCCACAAAAAAGTGAAGCAGAAAAAAGTTTGGGGGAAAAAACTAAAAAGACCCCCATTTTGGTCCATGTTTAAAGTAACTACATGCAATTACCATTGGCTGATAGGACTTAGGGACAGATAACAAGAAATACCTCGTTGAGGTAACACAACGGGTTCCTGAGTTATTATATAAAAATCGAATTTCTGAAACACTTTTTGAAGGGGAGTAGCTTTCTTACCAGGACATAGTATGTTTATAGAAACTTTTTTGCTATTTTTCTGTAAGGGATAACACCTTGTAGTAATGTTTCGTACTTCGGAAACACCCTGTATTTTTCTTATTAAGTTGCCTGTTAGCATTATCTGACTGTAAAGGTCAAAATTGCAGTTTGTGATTGGTTCTTTGTCGATCTTACCCTTAGGCAAGAATATGAATCCTGTTTTGTGGAAGATCTGTGAATTTAACTTTCATAGATATAATAACTATTGTGCTTTCTTGTACCAATATGGCAATTTTCAAAGGAGACACGGTCGACTGATTAAAATGGCAGGTACCTTCTATGAGCCACGTGTGGGTCATAATTACTTTAATAAAGAACCACAGAAGGTATCCCGAACTATTTTACATCTGGTCCCGAAAACCAAAACCATCGTATGCCAATATAATTCGAAGTGCAGCTGGCTAGATTTTACATTAAAAACATCGCGTGTGTAGTCAGATGTTTTGTAACCTTACTCAATAGATATTGTATTTATATTTGATGTGTACCTACTTCCATTAAAAAGGTCCCAATAGGTTAGCAAAATGGGACTTTGCAGTAAATTTTGTGAGGCCCAATACTGATAAAGTACGAAAAATTTCCTTTAAAATGGTATCCCACAGTTTAAATTTGATGCACTGAGAGCCAAGATATTAAGATTAAAAATACAGCTAGAAGCAATTGTGATGTCATCTGATGACTGAATTTTAGTTGTTTTTAATGTCACGGTTGCTAGGTATCTAGCTGAATTTCTCGGAAAAGAACAAGTTGATTAAGTTTCTGTTTTCGGTAGTTTTTTTACATCAATGTAACATATTTTGAAAAAGTTTTCTAGTTTCCCTGTAAAACATAATTTTTGTAGACAGTGCGATTTTTTTCCCAAAAAGTGTTAAGACAAGCCCCCCATCCCCTACTTAAAACATATTACACTTAAAATCAAAAATATTAACAGAATGTAGAATTTACAATGTTATTACAATGTTCATACAAAGGTAAGCAATCAAAATTTTCAAAAAGGTAATCAGCCAGGAAAGATTTTGTGTTGACTGGCAACAACATGGGACTTTTACAGAATGCACCTATAACTTTATACATTTCAGCAAGTAATGGTCGATCAATTAGTTAATGGTGGATCAATTAGTTCATGCGTGTGCTGATTCACATTTTATAGACATATGTCAATCTAATAAGTTAATAGAAGTGATGAAATAAAAGATGCGTTCATCGTTGTGTATACAAACCAGTCATATGGTTCTCTAACATGATTTTGCAATAATATTTTTAACAAATTAAGAACGGTTTATACAGAATCGGATTAAGAAATCACTACTAAAAATTGCAGCTGAAACCATAGAAGTTCTATAATAAAACTACCTTAAGAAATGGTTTATAAAGGTAGTTCACAATAGGGTTTTCGCTTTACTTTCCATTTTGGTTACTGAAATTATTAATTAATCTTAATCAATGCTAACATCACGTTTTAGACCTAAAACAGTACTGGCGAAAAATTGATTGGGTACCTTAGATAGTATCAGTATAACCAAATTAAAATAAAAAGCTTTTAAAAGCTCGAAATTAGTATTAAGTAGTTGTTGTCTAGAATCTTTGAAACATTAAATAAATTTTATGATGTAAAATTAACTCTTGTAATTTGACATTTGCATTTTTGATTAATCATCACATAAAATTACCAACATTAGATCAAAGATTGCCATGTAATTTACTATCTTTTTATTAAAAACTATTAAAAACATATTATAGGTATAAAATAATAATAATAAACTTAAATTAAGTAACATATAATTTAAAGAATGCCCCGTATATTATATTATGCCTGTATAGTTAGGTTTAAACATTTATTAAAAGATATAATTTAAGATGACTGAAAATAAGTAAATGTAGGTATCGTTAGGAAACTATAAAGTAAATTTTTTATAATAATAGGGGTAATCCAAATGACGCACACCGAATAAGTGGAGAATATTAATATTAATTGATCAAAGTAAGTTATTTTGACTAACACGTGCCTAAACTTTTATGGTCCCCATGTCTATTTTCAGCTACCATAAAGGTACTTGAGTTGAATGAGTTTTAACCTTTTGGATAATAAATCAATATTTATTTTTACTCTATTTGTACTGCACCCGTACCTAAATCATTTAATTTATTATTATTTCAATTGTCTGGATGGAAAATTTACATTTTACCTAATAAATATAATAAATGTTTATTTAAGTATATACCTATCTAAATCTATATCCATTCTACAAAATCCATAACATATTTCTATATTTAAATGCTATATGATACCTACTAAATATCAGTATTACAAAAATGTGTTGCTGCCACACATCCTTTATATTTTAGTTATTTTGACATTGCAATGCAGAAACAGGAATGCTTTTGAAATCTCTGGATGTTGCCACTACCATAAATAATGGTTTTCCCCAAAAAAAAAAGAAGAGTAATCTCTTGTAACAGTTCTCTTCTGTTAAAAGAAAGCTTAATTTTGAAAACTATTACAACAATGAGTACCGTAACTAATACTGTATATTTGACACCCATAAATGGGAGGATTGGTGTAGTGGTCTACCACGTCTGTATATGACAAGTCTACTAGTCAACTGGGGTGAGTTCGATTCTCACTGGCCCCGATTTTCCTTTTTCAGTTAATTAATAATTTAAATTTTGCGAAGGGTTAAGTAAAGCGGTAACAGGCTATAAAAACTGGTTCGAAAGTCACTATAAGCCGGTGGTTCCCTCTACTAGTGCCCACACAAGTCCTGGACTTAGGGGATGCTTAATTAAGTAGAATAATACCAGGTTAAACAAACATGTAATGTAATAAAGATGTCGAGATTAAGTAAGTCTATATTTGAAATCCCTTGCATTTTAGTTAGTGAATACAAGTTTTACAGTAAAACATGTAGTTGTTCTGTTACTGTAACAACTTGAATAACTAAAGTTACAATGAGTTTTAAATACACAATATCGCTCCATATTTGATACGGTAAAAAATACTCAGTGTAGAATATATTTTTATCCAATACATACGGATAATGAGACAATTACCAGCTTTATTTTAAATAGATAAATTCAATAATAACCCCCCCCCCCGTGGCTTTTACTTTATTGAGTGGATAATTATTTATTTTACCCACTCAACTGTCACTTGTCAAATTATTTTCTTGTAAATGTCATTAAAATTTTTAATAAAAATATGAATTTCTAAGCTATTTATTGGATAAAACCTTGTATGGCACTCATGGGTAAACCGATATTGCCCTCTCGAAAATTAACCTGCATGGCTGACGCCTCGCAGGTTAATTTTCTTAATGGGCAATATCTTACTTTACCCACTAGTACCATAAATAACTATTGTAAATCAGCTACAAGAATTATTTATTATAAAATTGTAATGATTTTTTTCTGATTGAATTAACGTCTCCTATGTTTTGTAAATTAATTTAATTAATATAATTACATTGTATTGTAAAATTAATGTAAGAAAGACATATTCCTGATTATAATTTAGAAAAGAAAAGAAGCAATATTATTTCGTACTGTTAAGAAAAGAAAAATAAAATTTCTATACATATTTATTAGTTATTCAAAAGACCTTATTTCTATGTAAATATTAAAATTTATTGATTCTTTGCTGTGAATACA
>CAUEHQ010000614.1:0-14132 GCA_958510825.1 Brachypterus glaber | reverse complement strand
TGGAATTTTACGGGCTCTGATAATTATAATTGTAGGTATATCTACAAACAAGGGCGTAAATATATATGTATATTTATCCAATACATACAGATAATGAGAAAATTACCAGCTTTATTTTAAATAAACTCAATAATAACCCCCGCGTGGCTATTACTTTATTAAGTGGATTTACTTTACCCACTCAACTGTCACTTGTCAAATTATTTTCTTGTAAATGTCATTAGAATTTTTAATAAAAATATGAATTCCTAAGCTATTTATTGGATAAAACCTTGTATGGCACTCATGGGTAAACCGATATTGCTCTCTCGAAAATTAACCTGCTTGGCTGACGCCTCGCAGGTTAATTTTCTTACAATATCTTACTTTACCCATTAGTACCATAAATAACTCGCCGCAAGCGGCTCGTTTTCTAAACTTGTACTCATGCTCTAAAAACTTCTTATGAAACGAGTGCTTTATACAATTTTTTCTATTTTGCTCTAAAATTAAAAAGAAACTTACATTTAAATTGATGACTGATTTAGGGATTTTTGTTTTGGATTGGCATTACAGTTTACACCATGTTTAAAATTCTAAGAACAAATGATATTTGGATATATTGTTTAGTCATCTCTTCTCTTTTTTACTGCAATTTATCAAGCCACAATTTTAACATGGTAAAAATAATCTAAACACAAAATTTTGTAGAAAATTCAACTTTAAAGCGACATTGACATCTGCACGGAAAACGTCAAGCGATAGGCCAGGTCCGTTGCCAACCCAAAAGAACAAAAAGTACAGACCTCTTATGGGCCTATAAGAACACGCAAAATGCGTGTGATTATGAGCTTATAAGAGTCGCAAAATAGAAAAAAATACTAAAATCTTTAATCATAACGTATGGGATTACTGTATGTCGCCGCACATATGAAAACCAAATTAAACTAGATGAAACGTTGCAAGCACCCTGTCCAAACATTGGCACTATTGTACACTAGAGCCATCTAGTTTGCAAATTTCAAACTAGGTGTTTTGTTTGATTTTAAATTCTGTATCTTTAAAACATTAAATTCTAGCAAAAAACTGTATATAACATTTTTTATAGGGCTTAAAAAGAGCTTTTATTTAAAATATAATTTTTTGAAATCGGATTATAAATATGTGAGATATGCTAAAAAAACCTTTTACTGCTTTAAACGATTAAAAATATTATACTTACAAAACAATAAATATTAAAAACAATGCAACGCAAATATTTAATGAATAATATACAAGATGTTCCGTGAGGAAAGGGAAATATTTTAAGGATGTATTCTAGAGGTCAAAATAAGAAAAAAGTTCTTATAAACAAATGTCCAAAAACGACTCGTAAGGGAGTTACGCCCCTTCAAAGGGGTCCCAAAATTTCGATTTTTTATTAATAACTTCGGAACCCTTTGTGTTATAGCATCGAGGTTTAGCACGTGATCTATGCTTTATAAAGCCTATCAGCCAATGGTATTTGCATGTAGTTACTTTAACCAGGGGCGTCCGTAATGGGGGGACTTATCACTTTTTTGCCCAAAACTTCTGCTCAACATTTTTGTGGGTTTATTTTTAGAATATTATAACCAAGGTAAAAACACATAAAAAAAGTAGTCTTGTTGTAATACCATAGGATTAACTGTTTTCGAAAAAAATACAATTAAAGGCAAACTTACACCTTTCTAGAACCAAAAATTAAAACTAAAAAGTCCAAACCAAAATTTTAATTTTGCAGTGTGATTCTACATCAAAAGCTAAGAAAAAAAGTTTTTTACATGTAGGTTCAAAAATCGATTTTAAAGGTACCATCACCCTTCAAAACTTTTGGAGACCATAACTCCCTCAGCATTGATTTTTGGAATTACCTGTATACAAACTTTTTTTCTTAGTTTTTGGTGTACAGTTAACCTACACCATTGAAATTTTGGTTTTCAACAATTTGGTGTTTAATTTTTGGTTCTTGAAACTTGTAATTTTGCCTTTAATTGTATTTTTCTCGAAAACGGTTAATCCTAAAGTATTTTAGCAAGAGTACCTTTTTAATGTGTTTTTACCTAAAGAATACTATTCCAATAATAAACCCACAAAAAACTTTAACAGAAAAAAGTTTGGGGCAAAAAAGTGATTAGAGCCCTCCTGTCGCACGCCCCTGGTTTAAGTGACTACATGCAAATACCAGTGGCTAATAGGCCTTATTAAGAATAGATCACATGCAAAACCTTGTTGCTACCCCATTTGAAGGGGCGTAGCTCCCTTATGAGCCGTTTGTGGACATATGTTTATGGGAACTTTTTTTCTTATTTTGACCTATAAAACATATTCTTTAAATATTTCCCTTTCCTCACGGAACACCCTGTATATAATAAGCATTTTATTTCATTTTGAGCAGCTCTTCGCCTTTTGCGTAGTCTTTGTCTATACGGGTCCAGAGTTGAGAGAAATAAGTTAACATCGATATGTCCAGGAATTATTTACAATACTACTAATTTTCCAGGAATTAAAGCGCATTCAGGTCAAAAACAGTGTGATTTTAAAATAAGTCAGGCGGACTTAAATATTATTATATTATTCACAGCGCCTGCGCTAGAATAATATTATACGGTAGTTTCGAATTTTCAAAAAATTTCTAAATTCAACAAAAAATTCTTGGATATAAATTTGTTTCATGAAAAAAATAAGCAAAAAAAATCGAAAAAAACTGTGAGAAAATTTCGATTAACATAATTTTTTAAGAAAAAAAAAATACTTTTATTATAAGAATAAATACCAACAGAAATAAAAAAAAATTAAAAATTTTGAATTTTTTTTTGAAAATTTTTTTCGAAAATTTTTTTTTTTTAGTTTTTCGTTTTTCGCAAAAAAACTATATTTAAAAATCACAAACAAAGACTTTTTCTTCAAATATTGTGAATTCTCACGGTCTATACCAAACTCACCATACATTACCCAGGTAGCAAAATAACATGACATTCACGTGAAAGCCACGTTAATATGTGACATGTGATGTTAAGATTGTAGTCTCATTTAACAAGAATGTAGCATGGTGGGGATGTCCTAAGTCCGCCCCAATAACATCACACAATGACATCCCGAAAATAACGTGTTTGTGACATCATAAATCCACATTCCTGTTATATCTAATATCTTATGGATGCCGTTACTGGTATTTTAATATTTAAATAATATCCTAGGATATTAGCTTTTTCTAAATAAAACCATTAAAAACGCTATAACCCTATAAAAAAAAATCGGATTTAAAATCATTCAGTAATTGAAACAATCACAGATAGAAACAGATAGATTCTAAATACGAAATTGCAGATTAAGCGGAGAATATATTCCTTTAATCCGTGTCCGTTGTCTTGAGAAGCCCGGCAGAGCCCCCTATCCATTGCAAATCGTATAATGTGTATACAATTTCCTTATAATAATTTACTCTATCAACATCATCTTATATCGATTTTTTTGCTTCGAACGTCGGTGAGAAGCAAAATATGACATGACATTCACGTGAAAGCCACGTTAATATGTGACGTGCCATATATTCACAGCGTTGCTAAATATTTGTTATTAAATAACATGGTTGTCACGTCACACGTGTTACGTTGCAAATGTGATGTTAAATACATGTTATTTTTCAATATTATGTGATGTTATGATTTAGTTTAAAAATACACCCAAAAGTGATGTTAATTTCTTGTAATATAACATCCCTTGCTACCTGGGTAGACATAGTTCGTGATTCATTGCCGTGTTATTTTTATCATCACTTTCATCCGAAGAGTCTTCGGAGTTTTTCTTAAGTTTTTCAGACGTCCATTGTGCTTTTCCATTCATTCTTTTATAAATTCGGGGCATCTCCAATATCAAAACTTAAATATGAATTAGTTGGCGTAAGAGTCGCCGGCCGGCATTACCCCAAAACAAATGGCCGTTAAACCCCAAAACGTACGTTTACAATTTTTTACCCAAAACACAAAATTAACTGAATTTTATTATCAATCTATTACAAAGTCCTAAACTACACTAGAGACTAATACTACATATACCACAAATGTAACTAATTAGGCTCAATTTATTTATTTACATGCCTTTGAAACTAGAAGAGTGATACATCAAAACTGGCAAATTGCAATTTTCTCTATAACTATCTACTTTATTGATTGGCGTCGATCCCTATACACTATAAACTAATCACGAGTAGATGATCTAGTATTTAAATTGAAAAAAGGAATATACAACTGAGATATACGGTGGCCACCATTACCCTAGGTGCCGCTATTCCCCCCCTTTCCCATATGTCTAAAAATATCAATTTTTCTTCTAGACATAAATAATAGAATCTGATTTATATTCATTTATACTAAAAATAGAATTGTTTTTCTAAATATAGGCGGTATTTTTTGATTATTTTCAAAGGGCATGAATTAATGTTGATGGCCACCATTACCCTAGAGGCCGCCATTCCCCCCTTTCCCATATGTCTAAAAATATCAATTTTTCTTCTAGACATAAATAATAGAATCTGATTTATATTCATTTATACTAAAAATAGAATTGTTTTTCTAAATATAGGCGGTATTTTTTGATTATTTTCAAAGGGCATGAATTAATGTTGATGGCCACCATTACCCTAGAGGCCGCCATTCCCCCCCTTTCCCATATGTCTAGAAATATCAATTTTTCTTCTAGACATAAATAATAGAATCTGATTTATATTCATTTATACTAAAAATAGAATTGTTTTTCTAAATATAGGAGGTATTTTTTGATTATTTTCAAAGGGCATGAATTAATGTTGATGGCCACCATTACCCTAGAGGCCGCCATTCCCCCCCTTTCCCATATGTCTAGAAATATCAATTTTTCTTCTAGACATAAATAATAGAATCTGATTTATATTTACTTCTACTAAAAATAGAATTGTTTTTCTAAATATAGGCGGTATTTTTTGATTATTTTCAAAGGGCATTGAATTAACGGTGATAAGACAACAGTCTGTATTGCCGACTAGATAAAATGACAGTATCAGCATAAAAAAATAAGTCCAATTTTCATTATTTGCTTTGGTTTGTATTTAATTTTCTGCAGTATTTATAAAACCTGTAACTGTTTTTTTTGCTGATACAATGAATTATTAAATTTACAGCACAGGTACGTACCGTCAATCGGGGTAAAGTAAATTAAAGGTTCGTTTGGGCTCGATTGAGTACTACGCCGCGTGCTACTCATTAGCTATGAGCCTGCACGAGATGAATGAACTTTTAATTTACTTTACCCTCAGTGATTCACTTAACCCCGCTTGACGGTACTTACTATTGCTATCTGGAATTGCCGCGTTCATCCTAAGGAGGGAGTATATAGGTGTGGTAAATTTACCTAATTACTAGTAGTCGGCGTAAACTCAGTTATGACTCATCAACGTTAAAAATAAACACAGAAACAAAGGCTTACGGAATAATTTTGCAGAATTATGAGGGAAATTTTTATAAAGGTCACTAAATCGAAACATTTGACGACTAATTTGTTACACACAACAATATTGGCTATACATATTAACTATACATATGTATATAAATCGGTGTTTTTCAAAGAAAAAACTGACATTCGATTTTTATCTTTTAAGAATCCGACATTTTTTAACTTTTATTTATAGATAACTTTTTTTCCCGCCACACTCGTTTAAATGGAATCATTAAAAAAAACAAGATAAAAAGAAATAAAAATGTAAATATTTAAAACCTTGCTAGAGTCGACGCGGCGCCTATGCGAATACTGGAAATTCGCCGAGTACTGACAATAAATTATTAAATTTATACCACAGGTACGTACCGTCAATCGGGGTAAAGTAAATTAAAGGTTCGTTTAGGCTTGACTAAGTACTACGCCGCGTGCTACTCATTAGCTACGAGCCTGCACGAGAAACTTTTAATGAATGAACTTTTGATTTACTTTACCCCCAGTGATAATCACTGAGTGATTTACTTAACCCCGCTTGACGGTACTTACGGTAATACTTACTAAGTAAATATACAAGTATACTGCCCTCCTTAGGATGAACGCGGAAAATCCAGATAGCAATACAGTCGATATTTCTGTGACCGCTTATGTAAAAATCGACTATATTGCTATCTGGATTTGTCGTGTTCATCCTAAGGAGGATAGATAGGTAAATAGGTAAATTTACCTAATTACCAGTAGTCGGCGTAAACTCATTTATGACTCATCAACGTTGAAAATAACTAAGAAACATAGGCTTACGGAATAATTTTGCCGAATTATGAGGGCAATTTTTATAAAAGTCACTAAATCGAAACATTTGAGAACAAATTTGTTACACACAACAATATAGGCTATACATATTAACTATATGTATATAAATTGGTGTTTTTCAAAGAAAAAACTGACATTCGATACGAAAGTTTTTAATTTTTATTTATCGATACTTTTTTCCCACCTTACTCGTTTAAATGGAATCATTCAAAAAGATCCAGATAAAAAAAAATAAAAATGTAAATATTTAAAACTCGCCTCAACGCTAGAGTCGACTGCTAATTACTAATATAAAACCTGAGTTTATACTTCATAAAAATTATTTGTCTGTAGATAGCATTTTATCACTTGGAATGGCTGAAAAGATAACTTGAGAGCGAAAGTTATATTTTATCATTTAAACTGGGAATGTCTCACAGAAAAAAAAATATAATTTATCATATAGATATGATAATTATAATTGTGGTATAATAATAATTATGAATTTAAATTGTTTTTTATTTATTTGCTTAAAATAACAAAATACCTTCCCTGCTGAAAATGACGGGTCTGGGCGGATATAAATGGTGCATAAACCGGACTTGAGCGGATGAAATTCACCCGCTCAAGTCCGGACTATGCAACATTTATACCCGCGCAGACCCGTCATTTTCAATAGGGTTTTTATAGTTTTAAAGTAAAAATCATATTCTTGCTCAGAAATTTCTTTTTGTTTGTTTTTTTTTACATACCTTATTCCTAAAAAATTAAGTTCCGCTGTTTATGTGTCACCGTATAATACTATTTTAGCGCAGGCGCTGAAGCACGCTGTGACTTTTTTTTTCAAGCGTACTAAAATGTTCATATTTTATAACTGAACACACTAGTTAGAAGTGATTCATTTTTTTACAGTAAAAAAATGAGTTCATTATTGTACGCCGTAAAAAAAAGTTAGTTAGCAAAACCACCACTAGCGGCAGCACTCTTTGACTTTGATGACAGCCATACTTCAAACTTGTTTGTTTATTATGTAAACAGGTGGTTGACTCGAGATTCTGTGCAAAAACCTTGTGTGAAATTGATTAAAAATGATTGAAGAAGAATATATTATACACCTACAAATATCTCCGAAATTGCAAATGCTACATTAGACAAGTTACCATCGATATCGCGAAAAGTATACGATTTAACCTACGAAAAAAAATTAAAATGAGCTAAAGAAGGTTTAAGTTTATTTCGAAAGGGTTTTATTGGCCTATTTTAATAAAAAAAACATACTTTATTACTGAATAAATTAAATTCAAAAATTAATATTTAAAAATATATAAAGGATGCTTGAAGAAAAAATAGTATGTTTCACTCAGAGGAAAAGTGCTTTTTTTTACTCGTTTGGACTTTTTCGTATTTAGTTTCCGGACTTCGCTTCGCGTCGTCCGTAAATTCTACAGACTAGTCAAAAAAGCTTCACTTTTCCTCTTAGTAAAACAATATACTATTGTGTGGAGAGAAAACTATCATGTCGCCCAGTGATCCAATTTTTACCTCAGTGGGCGATATTTTTTCTTAACTTGGCGACATTGATGCCGCCCAGTATAGTTAAAATGTTAAAAAACATTCTGCTATACGGCTGCAAAATTTGAACAGTACTCAAGTAGAGATGGTATATATAGAAAAAAAATAGTCTTTTAAAATGTAATGCTGTATGAGAATGTTAAAGATTAATGAAGCTAAAGTTTGCAACGTTTTCTTGGATCAAAAATTCAAATAGTATATTAAAGCTAAAAGTTATTCCATAACACGTTTTTAGAGCACTAGTACTTTAGAAAACTCGCCGCAATCGGCTTGTTTTCTAAACTTGTAGAAACCGTCAGGGACACAGTTTTTTTTGTTGGTATTTTTTTGGGCGCCAAGTTTGGTAGAAACCGTCAGGGACAAAGCTTTTGTCTTCTTATATTGCTTCAAATATTTTTAAATAAAAACATTCACCCTATTTTATTGCTGGGGTATCTTGGGGTTAGGGCTGGGAAGTACAACCCCCAAAACTACATACTTAATTTTTTTTCTAAAAAACCACAAATCGACCTGATTTTTAGAATTTTTATATTGCGCTTAGTTTGCGAGATATTTCGGATGGACCGTTTTAAAATAATCACTCTGTATGCGTCAAATGGGGCCCTTTTATACGACATTAGTAACGAGTAACACTATCACAAACCAAATTTTATTATCTTAACTATAACATACTAGTATGGCTTGAAGAGCGTTTTTTAAATGACGTCATAGTTAGTTGGTAAAGTAGGACACTATTATACAAAAATCTTTTTCGAGGTTAAAAAGTTGATTGAGTTATTTATTTTGCGATATTTGAAATTGAGAACCAAAAATGAGGTCTACAAGGAAAAAATTAGGCTTGTCCTAACTTTGCAAGAACATATTTGCATAAAGCCTATAAATTACTTACTTTTATTTAACTCATTTATTATAGGTACCTACATTATCCACGAATGATGTGACGATTATTTAAAATTATTTCAGTTTAATACGTTCTTGCACAAAAAAGTGCCTGGCAAAACAATCTTACAAATATTTTTAACGTCTGACTTACCCAAAAAATTATACCTTAACTATTTTTTCCTCTTCTTGTTCGAAAAAATATGGTTTAGAGTGAACAGAAATATAATAGAAAAGGATAGAAATACTTACTATGTGAGAAAACCACCTAGGGTACGTGGTTACTATGAATAGTTAGAGTGACGTCATTGTTTGTTGTAGTTAAGTAATAAAATGTGTGTAGTATGCTATTCTTCATACTAGTATGGTATAGTTACGATAATAAAATTTGGTTAATATGTAAGATATTTTATTTTATCTTCTCGCAAGTAATTATTTCTAATTAATTAGAAACTTTCCGGAATTTCCTTTTTAAAAGAATTGGAATACAGAATAACTTATGGCAAAATTTAATGTTTATTGACATAAATTTTACCAGTACTTTAGTTATTTAAAAATTAACAAAATTGTAGAAAGAAATGTAAACAAATAAACTGGCAATACCTTTTTGAATTCGTATATGAGCAAAAACGTCCTTAGTTTTTTGAAAACAGGCACAACCGTAAACTCAATTTCACTTTCATAGTAGCACATCTAACCCAAAAAAATAAATTCTAACACTGTTATTATCACGAAAAACTGAAAAGTCTAGACACAACTTTCCAGTAACAGATTTTTAGGTATTTTAAAATTGTAAACTTTCCGAATGTGGTTTGTAAATTAAACTTATTCTCCCTCATCGGACAGAGCTAGAGATTTAGACTTAGTGTCTCTGCTTATGTCTTTTGAATGGGATTACATTTTATACACGTTACAGGGGACATGACACTGGTGATAGCAAAAGTTTAAGTGTCGAAGAAATATATGTTGTCAATAACACTAGGCAACAAATCGCAACTTTTTTTTTGCCCCGATCGGAAAGTAAATTTTTCTTACTAATTCGAGGACGTAGAATCCGAATCTGACTTTAGAAAAATTCCAGCACCTAAAATTTTTGAGATATAAGTTCAGGTAATAATGACGTTTTTTTTTCAAAACCTTTAAAAAAAAGAGTAGAATTTTGAAAATTTTAGTGTATATTAAAAAAATTACGAGGGATTCAAAAATCTATATGTCAAGAGCCTACTGTCAAAGAACGCGAAAAAAAAATAAAAAGGTTAAAATGAAAGTGCAGAGTTTACTTAATTGCTCATTTGTGGCAAAACTATCAATTTTTTTTTTAATTTTATAGAACTTAATTTGTAACGAAGCTGAAGTTTGCAACGTTTTTTTGGAACGATAATTCAAATACTATATTACAGTACTAGTTTTATAACATACGTTTTTAGCGCACGAGAACAAGTATAGAAAACGAGCCGCTTGCGGCGAGTTTTCTAAAGTACTAGTGCGCTAAAAACGTGTTATGGAATAAGTGCTTTAATATACTATTTGAATTTTCGATGCAAAAAAAACGTTGCAAACTTCAGCTTCATAATTTGTAGATTATAAAATTCTCTACAAAAAGTCTAAACTTTTTTCCCGAGCGCAAAAAGTATATTTTTCTTATCAATTTAAAGGCGCAGAATCCAAATTTGACCTTAAAAAAAATTCAGCACGTCTTATTTTTTAAATTTTAGTACATGCAATTATGCCAATTTAAAAATAATTTATAAAACAAAATATTGTGTATTTTTGTTTTGTTTTTTTAATGGTTCCCCTTGCGACTTTACAATCACGCTGAAAAAACTCTGGAAACATTCTAATAACATTTTGTAATCATGCTGTTACCAGAGTATTTCCAGAGTGTATTTGTGCCCTTTATCCATAACGTTCCCAGAGTAAAATCAGAGCGTTTTCAGAGTGTTTTCGTTTGGACTTTTTTTTTTGTTTTTTTTTTTTTTTTTTTTTTGAAAAAAAAAAAGTCCAAACGAAAACACTCTGAAAACGCTCTGATTAAAAAAAAAAGTCCAAACCCACTTTGGATCTACTGTGAATCAAGCCTGGAACCACTCTGATTCAACTCTGACAAAATGGCACAAAACCACTCTGGAAACACGTTGGCAGCAGAATGTTTTCACTCTGACTCTGTTTCCAGAGTGTTTCCAGAGTAAGTTGAAGGTCGCAAGGGTCTACATCATAAAAATGTTACTTTATTACATAAGAACCATAATACGTAACATTTTTTTAGTTCATTTTTGACCCCCTAGTAATCATTTTTGACAATTTTTAGCATGAGTACGTGGCGATAAGCTTGACCCCTTATGCACCCTTCTTCTTACCCTCCGCCCCTACTTAGTTTTATCACATTATCCATTTTTTTAAATATTTTCATAATATCCCTATTTATTCTACCTATAAATTTAAAGTTTCTATGTTTTAAGTTGGGTATTTTTTAACTAATATTGAGTCGCCGAATCCAAATTTGTCCTTGGAATATTTTTGTCTCCCATGATTTTAGAACAAAAGAGGGATAAAATAATGATTTTTTAACATTTCTATCTTATTTTTCTCAGAAAACTTAGGTAATAGAAATATCCTGAGGCCAGATTCGGATCAGCGACCCAAAATTAGTTAAAAAACATATGACTCCAATCGGGACAAGAAACCGTGTTGCCTAGTGTAATTATCGCTTCCCACCACAAAATCCTTCTCAACTCGAGTGCGATTTAAAGTCCGACAAATTATTTTGCATTCATTTTAATGTGACTTTTCCCTTTCACCTATAGCTAGACATCGGATTTTAGGAAGTCGTGTCGTCCAAATGCATAACCGGGTACAATAAGTTAACAAATTCATATTAATTTTATAAAAATGTTTAATGTGTTGCCAAACTACTACATTGCCAAAGAAAATTATATAAATATTATGAAAATCTCGTAACGTTTTATTTAAGTAAAATAAAATTTTAAAAAATTACAATTCTGTAATTTACGATTTTGTTGGGCTCTTTAATAATCCAAATTTAATTTTATAGTATTGTGGCATTGTGGCTGGGTATTACTTTTATCAAGTTAAAAAAAAATCTGCATGGCCAATCGTTTTTTATTCGCGATAAAAGGTCACGTGACGTTTATAACTTGTGACTAAAATTAATGGTGTATTTTTTATTTACTTTAAATATTAAATTGTCCTTGCTCATCATCTCCTTTATGGGTTTTTGTATTCATATGCCTTAAAATATTAGTTTTTCTTTCCCAGTTTTTTTTACAAAATGTGCAGTGTAAAATATTGTCGTCGAACTCTAGTTCTGGATAATCTTCAATCCACGATTCAACCGTAGTAAGTAATCGTTTTACGAACATAAGGGATTTAACTTATGAAATGAACGGTTTGGAAAGTCCAAACCAACGTCACGTGAGCTGTTATTGCGAATAGAAAAGGATTGGCCAGGCAGATTTTTTTTTAACTTGATAAAAGTAATACCCAGCCACCATGTTACAATACTATTAAATGAAATTTGGATTATTTAAAAGTCCAACTAAATCATAATTTTCGGATCTGTTATGTTTTTTTGAATTTTCTTTTACTTAAATAAAAACGTTAGGGGATTTTCATAATATTTATACACTTTTCTTTGTAAATGTAGTAGTTTGATACTTTATAAAATATTTTTATAAAATTATTATTAATTTGTTGTACCCGGCTATGGATTTTGACGTCACGACTAGGTAAAATCCGATCTATACCTATAGCCTATATAGTTCAGTCGCTTTGCCCTCCTAAAGAGGAGCGCGGCATGTACACCTGACACATACGGTTTTTGAGCTGAGTATTATTTTACTACGGAGAATAACGGTTTGTACCAATCCTAAGGAAATCTTCGGTAAGTGCATCGAAGATGTTATTTGCCGCGTTCTTTCTATGTAAAATTTTGTTTTGAAAAGAGAAACAGGATAAAGCAAATATAAAAGAAAGCAAAATAAATATTTGGTATAAAAGACTAAATATTGGTAAAAATATCATGAAATGGTATATTTTTCTTACTTTGTTGCTAAAGACCACTTTACACGGAGCAATTTGTACGCAAGTTTGATGCTATGCAAGTTTGCTGCCAGATATAGCATGAAGACAATTGGACATTGATTTGCCTTTTCACGGAGCAAGTTGCACGCAAGTTTGGTACTATATATTGCAAGGTAAACAGTGCTGCCAACCAGACAATTTTGACGTGTCTCTGCGTTTGTTGACAAAAACATAACCTAGCATTTGCTTTTTTAAGGAAGTTTTTCAGTTAGACAGACCGACCCATTATTAATAATAATAATTATTAACATGTGCAGTTGCTACTATACTAGTAAAATGAAATCGATTTGGTAACTTTTTTTCCAGGTTAGTACCACGAAAATAACCATAAAACTTGCGTGAGAATCACCGAAAAATAGAACATGTTCTAAATAATTTGATGGCACGAAAATGGCCTCAAACTTGCCTGAAGGCATGCGCAGTGACTGAATCATTCTTGCAACATACTTGCATAGCATCAAACTTGCGCACAAATTGCTCCGTGTAAAGACCAATTTACACGGAGCAATTTGTACGCAAGTTTGATGCTATGCAAGTTTGCTGCTAGATATAGCATGAGGACAATTGGACATAGATTTGCCTTTTCACGGAGAAAGTTGTACGCAAGTTTGGTGCTATACATTGCAAGGTAAACAGTGCTGCCAACCAGACAATTTTGACGTGTCTCTGCGTTTGTTGACAAAAACATAACCTAGCATTTGCTTTTTTAAGGAAGTTTTTTAGTTAGACAGACCGACCTATTATTAATTATAATAATTATTAACATGTGCTGTTGCTACTATATTAGTAAAATGAAATCGATTCGGTAACTTTTTTTCCAGGTTGGTACCACGAAAATAACCATAAAACTTGCGTGAGAATCACCGAAAAATAGAACATGTTCTAAATAATTTGATGGCACGAAAATGTCCTCAAACTTGCCTGAAGGCATGCGCAGTGACTGAATCATTCTTGCAACATACTTGCATAGCATCAAACTTGCGCACAAATTGCTCCGTGTAAAGCCACTTTACACGGAGCAATTTATACGCAAGTTTGATGCTATGCAAGTTTGCTGCCAGATATAGCATGAGGACAATTGGACATAGATTTGCCTTTTCACGGAGAAAGTTGTACGCAAGTTTGGTGCTATATATTGCAAGGTAAACAGTGCTGCCAACCAGACAATTTTGACGTGTCTCTGCGTTTGTTGACAAAAAATTATTAACATGTGCAGTTGCTACTATATTAGTAAAATGAAATGGATTTGGTAACTTTTTTTCCAGGTTGGTACCACGAAAATAACCATAAAACTTGCGTGAGAATCACCGAAAAATAGAACA
>CAUEHQ010000613.1:0-27462 GCA_958510825.1 Brachypterus glaber | reverse complement strand
TTCAATTTTTTCAATTTTTTCAATTTTATTTAAATATAAATATTTATACAATTATTTTACAATTGATGGTGATCCGCCTAAACTTACGTTTGTGTGCGGTATCCATGGAAATATGCGTAAATATATTTAAATATAATTTTTATAACACAAGAAAGAAAATACTAACATTATGTAAAACATTAATAATAATTTTAAGTACTCAGTATTGACAAACAAGGGGAAAGAAAGAAATTAAAGTTTATAAAACAAAATAAGAAAAAAAAACAACTGAACGTTTATAATTTAAATTAAGTTAAGGGCTCTGTCTCAAACCTTATGGTATTATTTACTATAAATTTTTTTATTTCAATTTTTAGTTTTGATTTATTTTTAATTGTTTTAATATTTCCTGGAATCAAGTTATAAAATTTTGGGCCGTAATAAAATAAATATTTTTGAGTATTTGCTTTTCTGTAGAAAGGTAAAGATATGAATTCATTATTATTATTTTTAGTTTGATATGAATGTGATGGAGTTGAGAATTTATCACGGTTTTGATGAGTCCACAAAATAAGTTGGTTAATGTAGATTTGCCTAATAGTTAATAAATCAGCTTCTTCATATAAGAGTGCTGTGGAATATCTGCGATTTTTTTTCAACATAATTTTTATAAGTGTGTTTTGTGTTACCTGCAGACAATCAAGGACGTTGTCTAGAGCACTACCCCAGATACATATACAATAACGTAGTAAAGATTCAGCCAAGGCGTTATATACTATTTTTAATAATGTTTTACCTAAAATATCTCTAAGTTCGTAAAATTTGTATATAAGCCCCCTTAGTCTCGTTTTCAGTAGATTAATGTGGTTATTCCATCTTAGATACTGATCAACCGTAACTCCCAGATATTTAATATTTTCCACTCGTTTAATTGAGGCGCATGTACAGTTATTTTCACAATTCATTTCGTGTATTTTTATACCATCTGAAGTAGGTTGACCAGCAGCAGCAAGAGAAAAAGTCAAAAATTTACTTTTTTCTGTATTGAGGCTAAGAAGGCTCATATCCAACCATTCTTTTATTTTCTTTAAACCATCTTCTGCTTCTTGGTAAACGATCTCCCATGTATCACCTATAAAAACTATCGCAGTGTCATCTGCATATGAAAAAATTTCCCCTTTGAAATTTTTAATCAAATATATACTGTTGATATATATCAAAAACAATATTGGGCCCAAGACTGTCCCCTGAGGTACACCCCTGGTGACAGTCATTGGATCACTTAAAGTACTATTAACTTTAACTTTTTGATGGCGCTGCGATAAATAATTTTTAAATAGGTTCAATGCCAGACCACGAATACCAAGGCTTTCTAACTTTTTTAATAATAAAAGATGGTCTACTGTATCGAACGCCTTGGCTAAATCTAGAAATATTGACAGGCATTTGTTAGAAGAATCCAATCCCTCAACAATAACTCTGGTAAACTCGATGATAGCATGTTCGGTACTTAAATTTTTCCTAAATCCAAATTGTCTTTCACTTAGTATCTTTAGCTTTTCCAAGTATTTCATAAGGCGTGTTTTTATACATTGCTCCATGATTTTACCAAAGTTATTGATGACGGAAATTGGCCTAAAATTAGTTGCAGTATTTTTACTGCCTGTTTTGTGTACCGGGGTAATGATAGACTCCTTCATAGCCGCTGGGATAACACCACTCTGAAAAATAACATTAATAATATGACATAATGGTTTAGTAATATGTTTATGCACTGTTTTGATCAACCTCGCAGATATTCCGTCAGCTCCAGAAGCTGATTTATTATTAAGGTTAAATATGTGGCCAATTATTTCATTTTCATTTGTAGGACTAAAAAACAACGAATGAGCGATATTTTGGTTTAAATTTTCATGTTTACGTGGACGGTTAGCATAAGGATTATTTTTTATCATATTTTCACCAATATTACAAAAAAAATTATTAAAATAATTCGCCTTATTTTTTTCTCCAATAATATCTTCTCCTTTAACATTTTTTATTTCATATTTTTCTTCCACCCTATTTTTCTCTTTATTAGAAATTTGGTTGATTACTTTCCAGGTTTTTTTAAAGTCATTTTTTGTATTTGATAATTCATTTTTATAATAATTATTTTTTGTATTTGTAATAAGTTTATTTAACAAATTTCGATATTGTTTAAATTGTAGTTTAAGCTCAGGTTTGTAGGTTTTTATAAGTTGCTTTTTTAAGTAGTCCCTATGTCTAATGGAATTTATAATTCCAATAGATATCCACGGCTTAAGTTTGGTTTCTTTGTTATTTTTAATTACAATGTGTTTTTTGTTTTTATCTATATACGTGTTTAATGTACTAATGAACGAATTATAACATATTTCTGAATCGTTATTCAGGAGAGTAGCCAACCATTTTTCTTTTTTTAGTTCTTTTTCCAAGTTAATAAAATCAATTTTTGTAAAAGATTTTTGTTTGTGTTCCCCTGTAATATTTTGATAATTATGACAATTTATATTTACTCTAAATCCATCAAAAGCTGCAAGTTCCTTAATTAAAAATCGATTACCTTCTAATTTAAATGCCTGAAAATCTATAACTAAACTCATTATTTTTTTTTAATTATAAATGTCTAACAATTTTTGTTAAAGGATTGTAACTTATTAATTTTTCATGTAAAATTAAACAATAAGCTGAAGTTTCCTTGGGAACATTTACAGAGGTCTCAAATTCAACTCTAAGTGTGATAGGTCCACTTTGAATTGATTCTTTTTGTCGTAAACAGTCAATATATGTAATAGATGCTATACTTTTAAATTCTGTTGGTGTAAATAGAGGAATATTTGCAAGGTCATAATATGAACTTCTAAACTTTGCAAACATTTCATAAAGTTGAGCAAACTTATTATTTTCGAAATCTATAAACAGATCATTACAAGGATATCTCTCTGAATTTAAAAACACCCTTATATCTCGAAGTTTGCAGTCATCAAATTTACTCATGTCTTTTGACACGACATCCCTTCTCCTTGTTTGAAAAGCTATAATAATATGTCTCGGTGTTTCCAGTCTTGTGCTAGTCTTAACTGACCAATTATGTCTATTTGTGTCCAATAATTCAGGATATTCAACAAGTTCCCAACTTCTAAAGCCAATTTTTATATCAACATTTTTATCAATTAGTTTTGTCAGAGCAATTTCTTCAGCTAAACCAACAGATACGTGAGGTATTTTCCAAGAAAGTTTCATAAGTTCAATTTTAGGTTCTTCTGTACCTGTCGTACCAGTATATAGTACAGAATTTAAATCATTATTACTGCGAACTATTATTAATTCCTGTTTAGCATTAATCAATATCTTTCGAAAATTCTCAAAAAAACCCATTAATGTAGACAATTCAATAACTACATTGAAATTTCCGTTTTTATCTACTAGAATAGGTTCTGTATATTTGGATTTGGGAAACCATCCTGCATTTTCCAGTTTGACTGTGTCACCAACACAAAATGAAAGATAACCTTTTAAAGTTGAGGTTAATCCAACGTCTCTAACTGAATCAACTTGTTGCCCATTTATTAAGTATCGGATTTCTTTAAAAAGAAAAGCTACCCCGTTATTTATTAGCGTTAAATTTTTAGTTACACTGCCATCAGATTTTGTTAGTTTTCCCTCGATATTTAAAAAACTTTCACAAGGTAACGTAAATTTATCTGCGCCCGGTATAGCTACTATTATTTCATCATTATTGCCTAACTTATTGGGTAAATATGGTTCATATGTATGATATTGTAAACTAGTTATTGAATTATCAATATAGAGATTTTCCGTTACATTTAAAATACTCATTTTAAATTAGTAAGGTAAAGCCTAAAGATTTTAAAAACCGATGATTTTTCGGTGTTACCTGTTTAACGTTTGTTTTAGAAATGCGTTTTTTCGAAACTTTCTTTTTTTTATACTTTCCTTCATCTAATTTAAAATTATTAGAACCAGTAGTAAAAGAAGGATTATATTTAGTAACCATTTTTACTTTTAATTTTTTTCACGTGTAGTCTTATTGTTATCACTTCATCATTAAAATTGATGAGATCACCATCTTGATCAAGTATTTTAAGGGATATGTTCGTTATAGTTTTAACGTTTATGGGAAAATATAAAATTGTTTCAGGTCTTTCCACTATTTTATAACCAACAGGAACTATGGGAAAGAATTGATGAATAATATGAACAGGTTTTCCGTTTAAATAGGATCCTTCTGCTATATTACAATCTATACAAATTGCATTTATTTTTAAAATTTCTGCTGGATGATCTGAATCATATGCAGTTCCTGCTTCTAAAGTTTTATTTTCAAAACCTAAAATTTTTCCGATGGAATCGTCTTTGAAAATTATCTTTTCTGTACATTGTCACGCTGCAAAATGGGGGGGGGGTAACGATGTTAGTTACGCTTGCCTGAAATGACGTGACGCACCGTCTAGCTCTTTGGAGACGATACTGAGACAGTCTCACAAGGGGTGGGTTACGATGGCGTTTACCTGGTGTTATTTAGCAGAGGGTTATTATAAATAATAATTAAGTTAAATTAATATCAAATATTAAAGCTCGATTTGTTTTAAAAGGGTGGTTATTTTATAGAGATTGACAAAAACGCCTATTTAAAAAAGTATTAAAATATTTATTATAATTAAAATGTAAAAAATCATCTATAACAGTAATTTAAAGTTTACGAACATGAATTATAAATTGAAATAGGTTTGACAACCAGAATTATAAAGTATAAAGTTGAGTGAATAGGACCCAGTGCCTATATGCTATGGCAAGGTATGTCTCATACGACAGGGCCTTATACTAAGATTCTCAAAACAAGTTATCAACGAACGTTGTTTGAAAAAATGGTTACTTAAAAATATAAAATAAAAAAGTACATCACCTTAATTTTGAAGCGGAAAAAATACCTCATAGGAGGATTCCCATTGATTGTTGAATCTGGAACCTCAGGAATGCACGTGGAACGTCCGACCTTGAGAGAGTACCGGAACCGGCCAAAGATCTCTCAAAAAGGGAGTTACTCTCAGGATTCTGGATTTTCTCAATATTCGACAAACATTTATGATCTCAATGTGGACATCGATGAGGGTAAAGTCATGTATGGCACAAAATCTTCTATCATAATGGCGGATGCGTACACCCTTTTCCGTTAGGTAATTTGGTGTGGTATGTTAAGATGGGGTAAATGAAAAGGCCTGTTAATAACAGAACAAATAGTTATATATGTATTTATGATAATAACGTAATTCCTTACTCACCGGAACCTTTTTGTACCAGCCTTCGCAAAATTTCACGTGATTTGTTAAACAGGTCAAAAGCAAGTGCCGGGAATGTGTCGGCGAAACCGATTCTACGTCTCAGTCCGAAGAACTGTGACGTCATAGTTGACAAGTGCAATAGAACACCATGAATTTAAAAATAGAAATGAGGTAATATTATTTATTCACATCGTAAAGGAGTAAGAAAGTATATTTCTTCATATTTATAATATTAGTTATATAAATATAATGAATTAAATTAAATTAAAACTTTGTCTTTTATAGTTAGACTGTGAAAAATGCAACCTCTTCGAAATGCAGACCCGTCGACAAAATCCAATTCTACTATACCGATCCCCTCGAATTTAACGCAAGAAGTCCGATATTATCCAATTCTGGTCACAATTATAATATCAAAATACCATGAATTTCTGTTCAATTCCTTTAATAACCTTAACTAATGAAGTTAATTATCAATATTTATGGGTTGTGTGATCAAACAACACTGTCGTACAGGGTCTAACGGTTTAAATGGTATAATATTACCATTTCTGGCCAGATCATATCCTCGCCGAACCACAGTGTATTTGTTTATAACCGAAACATAACCTCAAAATTTAAGTGTTTTGTTTAGTTAAATATGCTTAATCAAATTAAAGGTAGATACGTGGTAATTAGTTGCACTTAAAGGATTAGCAGTACATAATTAGCAGGTAGGGAATAAAACCACACTCTGGCCCTAGGTAGAACTATATAATATGATAAAAGTAACACTCGGCGTATCTCAATTCATACAAAATTAAGCAAGAACCAGCCCCAAAATGTAACATCCAAAACCGGCATGTTACACGCCACCTCAACGTGGAAAAAAAAAAGAAAAAAAAAGGAACAAAACCTGGTGCAATTTGAACAACTCTAAAGAGCATCAGCTTCGTCTTCCGACATATCAGATATATGTTTCAAATTTTTTACGTGCCAATTACCTATGTTTTTGTTATGTTCATCGACTAAGTTATATACCAACGGGGAAATAATCTTATTGACTTTACACTTGATAAATTTTGGAGCCAATTTTGCGTTAAAGTGTTTACTGGCGTCAGACAAAATTTTGTTCTGTTTATATATAGTATCGCCTACATTTAAAGACATGGGTCTTCGACGCAAATCGTAATGAGTCTTATACCGTTTATAGGCCTGATCTAATTTAGTTTTCACGCCTTTATATATCTCAGGGAAGTTGGATAGGTCTCTAATAAAGTTAGAATTATCTCCTACATACAATTTGTCGCGTGCATCTATATCTCCATAAAACAAACCAGTACTAGGCACCATTCTGCCAAACATTAGAAAGTTTGGACTGAAAAAAGTGATTTCATGGGTCGATGCACGAATAGCGTGAGCAATTTTGTGTATATCCTTGTCCCATAATTTTTGAGAACCTTGTAGATATGAGCGAATTGCAGTGACAATGACCTTGTTATACCTTTCACAGAAATTAATCTGAGGGTGGTAGAGAGCATTGTACCATACCTTAATTTTATAGGATTCAGTAAATTCCTTAAACAATTTGCTGATGAAATATTTGGCATTATCAGTAAGAAGAACTTGGGGTACTCCAAAAATAAGAAAAATATTGTCTTCCAAATATTTTATAATAGTTTTTGAAGTGATTTCTCTCAGTGGATGAATAAACACTGCTTTGGTGAACCAATCACAGATTACCAACGCGTATTTATTGCCCAAAGAACTTCGAGGGTAGGCCCCGATAATATCTATGCTGATCATTTGAAATGGAAAGGAAACGTCTTTGTGCTTTCCCATAAACCCGGCTGGTTTTTGTTGTGAAGACTTGGAGCATGCACAAACATGACATTTGGAAACATATTTCCTAACATCCAATCTAAGCCTTGGCCAATAATAAAGTTCAAGTATTTTATTTAGAGTTTTGTACACTCCAAAGTGTCCAGACATAACAGAATCGTGACACTCCTTAAGAATTTCTATTCGGTTTTTCAAAGGAATAACCAATTTCCATTCTGAAAGGTTGGAACGAATTTCAGTTTTATTTTCAATAAACTTATAAAGTTGACCATTTTCGACTTTAAATAATGGAAACTTGTCAGGATCAGTCTTAACTTGATCTATCATGTTGGAATACCATTTATCAGATTTATCTAGTTCTATGTAACACGATTCGGGAGGAGGTCTAGACAAAAAATCAGCCATGACATTGTCTTTTCCTTTGATGTGAATGATTTCATAATCAAACTCTTGAAGTTTCATGGTCCAGCGTGCGAGCCTTCCACGAGGATCCTTAAGATTTGACAGCCATGTCAAGGAAGCATGATCAGTATATATCTTAAAGGTAGTACCTTCAACGTAGCCACGAAATTTAGATAAACAAAACAAAATTCCTAATAATTCACGCTCAGTGACAGAGTAATTTTGTTCAGTTCTGGTCAAAGTTCGACTACAGTATTCTATGGGATGAAAAACATCATCAACCTGTTGGGAAACGAAGCCACCAATGGCATAATCACTAGCATCACTAAAAATGCAAAATTGTTTGGAGTAGTTAGCAGAAATTAATATGGGGGCGGTGGATAAACATTCCTTTAACTTAAGAAAGCATTCCTCGGCCACTGGAGTCCATTCTATTTTTTGTTTTTTGGATTTTCCTTTCGTAAGGGCTGTGATGGGAGCTGAGAGGTCAGCAAAGTTTGCAATAAACCTGCGATACCAAGATACAGTCGCCACGAAGCTTCTAACTTCCGTTACTGTTTCCGGTTGTTTATATTCAAGGATGGATTTGACTTTATCAGGACAAGTTTTCAAACCTTCCGAATCAACAATGTAACCCAAATATTTGAGACTGGGCATACAAAACTGGCATTTAGCAAAATTTACAGTGAGAGCAGCTCTCTTAAGCCTTTCAAAAACTTCCTGTAAAATTTGGACATGTAGTTCAAATGTTGGAGTCGTTATGATTATATCGTCCAAATATGTGAACACATAAGGCCGAAGAGATTCATCGAAAATGAAGTCCATTAGCCGTTGTTGTTGCTGAGGGGCCATTTTTAAACCTTGGGGCAAGCGAGTCCATTCGAAAAGGCCACGACCTGGGACAGTGAAGGCGGTCTTTTCCATGGACTGTGGGGTAAGTCCAATTTGCCAAAAAGCATTCTTTAGATCTATCGAAGTGAGATATCGAGATTGCTGTAATTGAGATAATATTTGGGAGATATAAGGAAGAGGATAAGCATCTCCTTTTATCACGGAATTGAGTTTCCTTGCATCATACACTACACGAAACTCGCCATTCTTCTTTTTAACCAACATGATGGGAGAACTCCACTCAGATTTTGAAGGACGAATAACGCCAAGAGACAACAACTTGTTAATCTCTTTGTTCATGTGTTGCTGCATAATAGGAGACAGGGGGTAATATCGTTGCTTAACAGGATTTGCATTATTAGTCTCGATATTAACAGTAATCAAAGGGGTTGTTCCAAGTTTTTCAGGGGTATCTAAAGTTTTGAATGCAGAAATAATTTTATCTAATTCGTTAACTTGAGATGGGTCTAAAGAGGTAGTATCTTGCGTGTAAGAAGAGTGAGCATCTTGAGGGCAAGATTTATTATCTTGGGGACAAGATTTTTCACCTTGAGTACGAGTTTTTCCAACTTGGGGACAAGTTTTTTCAACTTGGGGACAAGTTTTTTCAACCTGGGGACAAGTTTTATTAACTTGGGGACAAGTTTTTTCTACCTGGGGACAAGATTCTTCAAATTGGGGACAAGTTTTTTCAACTTGGGGACAAGTTTGTCCAACTTGAGGACAAGATTTATTTACTTGGGGACAAGTTTTTTCTACTTGGGGACAAGTTCCACTATCCCTGTTAACATCCACAGTGTCAAGAGGTTGAACAAACGAATTTGTACCAAAATTTAAGGATAGTTTAAAAAGAGAGAAGAAGTCAATACCCAAAATAATATGATGCTTAATTGAAGGGACAACAAGGACCTTTAAATTTTTGTATTTATTTTCCAGTCGTATGGGAAGATTAATAGTTCCCAATACTGGTTGAGACGTGCCGTCAGCGGTACTAACGCTTACACTGTTTTCTAAAGGCTTAATGAGATTTTTCAAAAATTGAAATTTCTTCAAGCACTTATCACCTAATATAGAGACGTTAGCTCCAGTATCACCAAGTGCGATGACATCATGACCAAAGATTTCTATCGTAATAAATGGTCTATTATCATTGCCAACTTGAGTAAACATTGGGGCCAAAATAGGCTCTGCACTAGAATGCTTTAAATCAATAACAGGGTCATTATTTAATTTAACTTTACGTTTACGCTTAACTTTTACTTTAGTATGACTAATTTTTTTATTAGTAGGTTTTATTGTAGAATTTACGATATCTTGTTTCTTAGGGTTTACATTAGGGTTGTGCCTTATTTTAGTTAGAATATTTTCTCTGAAGAAAAGTCTAGTTTCTTTAAAGAAAATTCTAACCTGTGATAGCCAATTTTGCCAATCCCTCAAATCGGTCTGCATTAATCCTTTAGAGAACTGTCGGCCGTTTTTCAATTCTCTACAATCGCGTTTTTTGAATTGCTAGTTTGGACATTTTCTTCTAAATTGCATATACAACCATTTGTCTTATTTTTTGTGATAGTAGAACACTTTGGACAGGTTGCAACAATAACATTGTTATGCCCACATTTAAAGCAAAATTTGTGGTTCCTTGGTTTCTTACATTCACTAAAAATATGCCCAGGTGTTTTACAATTGAAACACAAAACTTTTGATTTTAATTCTTCTACAGACATATCAATTAAACTAGCAGTTTCAATACTTTTGTCGCAAGTAGTTTGACCACAAGGATAACCAGGGGGTTCTGAAGAAGTATTAATATCTACATTATGTGAGGACTTTGAAAAATCAGCAGAAGTTGATAAATCGTCAAATGAGTCATCATTTAGGCAACATAAATTATTACTTACAACGGGTTCAGAAAAACTTATTTCGTTTACTTTTATTTTATTTACATTTGAAAAATTCTTTCTATAGGATAAGTCTGCTTCTATCATGGTGCTATTGAATGGCACAGGTTGTTTAAATTTATGAGTATTTAGTCTAGTGTTTTCTAGTTTTCTGACTAATTCCTTTAATTGATCTATAGAATGAATTGGTACTAATGCCAGTTGGTTCTGGTAGAAGGGTAGTAGGTTTTGCATGATAATGTTTAGTTTCATGTGCAATGGGGGTTGCTGACTTAGCCTGGAAAAGTAGTTTTCCATTATACATATGTATACTACAGCCTTTTCGTCAACGACCATTGTTCTTTGACGTAACTCATCCATAATTCGAGAATCTAGGTCCGAAGGAAGGAAGTCCTGTTTCAAACACATTACTAGATCTTCCCAAGAAGATAAGGTATGTTTAATGGCGCGGAACCAAATCAAGGCAGGGCCTTTCATTAATTCTACGGCCTGCCTAAATAATGTATTCTTACTAATATTGCGGGAAAAACTCAGCTCCTCAATTCGTTCCAAGAACACGTTAAGATTCGAAGAAACACCGTCGAAACTTATGTTCCATCGTGAAATTTGGTAGTTGTTCGAATCAAAACCAGAATTGGAGGGACGATTATATATGGATGGGTTAGGTCCTCCTGGCGCATTGCCATAACCATCATTATCATAAAAAGCCTGATTATTTAAACCACCATCTGGGTTATAATGATTAACATGAGAGGGATTTCGATTTCTTGAAAAATGGTGCTGATTAGCAATAAAGTTCTGATTAAAATTCTGTTGAGAATTCTGATCAGAAGTTAAAATGGGGAGATTACTAAAACCAACCTGACCTGGATTATTTATACCTCTATTTCCTATCCTAGTATTATAATTTTCTAAATTCTGAGCATTTGATTCAAAATCCCGAGAATTAATAATTTGATTATTTAAATTTTCCACCCCAGCGCATTGGGAAATTAAGTCTTGCCGATTCAAGTTAGAGTTATGTGGTGATAAATTGTGATTATTTATTACCGCATTCTGTGAGTTTAATCTAGTATGGTTCACAAAATTAACATTTGACTGAGTCCTAGGGTTGTTCGGCGAGTCTGCACTTTGAGGACCGGCATTTCCCGGAGATAATAATAGATTCTGAATTACGTTAACTCTTGGAGAGGATGGCACATTAGTGGAATGAAAATCACCATCTATTATACTGTGAGTACGCGGTATAACTATTTGTTCTGGTTCGTCTAAAACCATATTTTCGAAATGTGTGGTTAAATTATCAGCATTGTGATTGTCGATAACTGGGCCGTCAGAATTTAGTGGTAAACTCTCACCTCGCAACACATCTGCATTATTTGTAATGTCATTTGCTTGGTCAGGACCATTTAAATTTATAAGTTCGCTTGAGATGCGTTGGTTGTATCTGAGTAACTTAGAAATTAAATCCTTACTCTGCCGAAACAGTGCGATCCTGTCATCCCTTTGACGGGGAGTCATAGGAGTGACCCGAACAATGCGATTCGACAAATGCAAGAGTCTAGTCTCCAACCTTCTAAATTCATTTGGTAGATTTCGAAAACCATCAATGAGGCCAAGCAAAATACCTGATTTTTCCTTACATACTTCTAGTTCCTCATCCATGTCCGTGAAGATCGGCAATGCATACTTTACTAAAGTATTTCTCTCCGTCCTGAAACGATCCCTCAAGGTCACACGCTTCTGCGCGGCATTGCCAAAAGCAGGCTCATTTCGTATGCTCAGTTCGTAATTGATTTCATCAATCAATAGGAAGTTGACCTCCATAGCTAGAAATTGATTGATTTATTAATAAAAGAAATTACCTAAATATTATTTAGTGACCAAAATTTAAATTAAAACTTGAATTTATTTCAAGAATAAATTCCCTCACAAAAAGGTGGGAAAACTTTTTTTTAATTTTTTTTTTCTTTTTTTGAAAAAAAATTATTCCTTCAAAAATTGAAAAAAATAAGGAAATCCAACCACACAGTGTATTCGTAAAATTTAAATACACAACTTTCAATTGAAATTAAAATATTTGCCTTGCAAAACTCCTGTAGTCGAAATCCCGAATTTAATTCAATTCCCAAAATGCAAAATAATTTTCCGAATTTTAGCAAAAATTAAAAAAAAATCTTTAATACGAAGTGTATTAAAGCGTGTGAACACAAAAGTTTTCCAAAAAATACTTTTCAGAATTTTAGCAAAAATCAAAAAAATTCTCTAACACAATTGCATTAAAGCGTTTTGGATCCAAAAAAATTTCCAAAAAACCTGACCCAAAAATTTTCAACACCACGGTACCAAAAATTTCAGATTCAGAATTATTGAAAAACTCGAAAAGGTACCCCCAACGCCAACTAATGCCGATAAATTTTAATCCGAACTCTCGAAGATGTGAGAAAGAGACCGCCAATACCAAAAAGTATTGTAAAGGTTTCAGTTCAAAATCCTCAAAATTATGGAAAAAAAACCAGCACCAATCACCGTTGAAAAACTCAATTCAAGCAGTTTCCAAATTATGAACCAAAATTCCCACGCTAAATTGTATTAACAGGTTTAGGTTCCAGAAATTTAAAAATTTTGGAAAAAAAATCCTAACACCAATTAGCACGAACAATCCAGCACAATTTTGGAAAAAACCTCAACACCAACTGGTATCAAAAGGCTTAAATTTAAAATTAAATGAAAAAAAATCCAATACCAACTAGTACTGAAAATTATATTAAGTTACCGGACCCAAAAATACTTAATTTGCCAAAATTCTAAAAAGGAATGTATTATCTATTTATTAATTACTTTTTTTCCGTATTGTCGATTTGTATTTATTTATAATTTTTTTTTTGTAATTTAAATTTATTTTTGTTTTCACTATATATTTTTTTTTGACTATATTTAATAAAATTATAATTTACTAAGTATTAATTTTGCTAAACAAAATCTAAAAATTTTACGCACAAATTTACGAATGACTAATAAATACTTGATGGACAATACACTGATAATTAACACTAACTTACACTAACTTAACCTAACTTGCTTTGACTGTTTTTAAAATTGACACATAAGTGCACAACCACAGCTAAAATATTTTTTTTCTTTTGGACCAAACACTAGAAATTTTAAATAAGTTTAAAAAACAAAGTTGGCTACTAGCCTATAGCGCTAAAACAAAATTTCAAAACCAGTAGATTACAGTGTGCCCATCTGTAATGGATTAGACTCAAAGTGTTTTCCCCAAAATGTGAGAGAAAAACAGAAAAAAATTTATACAGAAGTATTTGCGAAACACCCTGTATAATTTTACTTTATCCAAAACAAAGGATAAGCGCACTGAACCCAATTATTTTTGAAAAAAAATTATTTATTTACCACCACTTAACATACTACAGAGTACCCGGTTTTACCCCACCCCGTATACTCTAATGCCAAAATTTATTTGGATCGCATTTCGCGCATTTACTGCACCAAATGCAAAAACTGCCTCTAAAAGACAACACAAACTCAAAAACTCCCAGGGGATCTATATTTACCACCTCTTGGTGCGACACCCTGTAGCTATACAAACTAAAACTCAACTAAAATTTCGACAGGGGATCTATCTCAATCACCTTCTGGTGGGACACCCTGTATAAAATACAAAATACAAAACTAAATGTGGAGTATCTATACTAACTGATGCTCCATGTATACTAAAATATAAAATTATTTAAGTATACTGTTCAAATACACTCTCTGTATGCTCAAATAACTTTACTAATAATGAATCTGTGCATATATTTGTCAATTAAAAATCAATCCAAGATCAAAAGTATGTCAATCTCTACAAAACACCATAAAACAAGTTTGAGCAGGTGTAGGATAGGGCGCCAATTATTTACCATTTACCTCTACAAAACAAAGACCGAATTTTGTACCGACGGTAATGCCTACACTATTTGTTTAAAACAGAATGTATAACCATCACCAACGTACCAAAAACTGTCACCAAAACACCAAATAAGCACCAAAACGTGGGCGCCACTTGTCTCGCTGCAAAATGGGGGGGGGGTAACGATGTTAGTTACGCTTGCCTGAAATGACGTGACGCACCGTCTAGCTCTTTGGAGACGATACTGAGACAGTCTCACAAGGGGTGGGTTACGATGGCGTTTACCTGGTGTTATTTAGCAGAGGGTTATTATAAATAATAATTAAGTTAAATTAATATCAAATATTAAAGCTCGATTTGTTTTAAAAGGGTGGTTATTTTATAGAGATTGACAAAAACGCCTATTTAAAAAAGTATTAAAATATTTATTATAATTAAAATGTAAAAAATCATCTATAACAGTAATTTAAAGTTTACGAACATGAATTATAAATTGAAATAGGTTTGACAACCAGAATTATAAAGTATAAAGTTGAGTGAATAGGACCCAGTGCCTATATGCTATGGCAAGGTATGTCTCATACGACAGGGCCTTATACTAAGATTCTCAAAACAAGTTATCAACGAACGTTGTTTGAAAAAATGGTTACTTAAAAATATAAAATAAAAAAGTACATCACCTTAATTTTGAAGCGGAAAAAATACCTCATAGGAGGATTCCCATTGATTGTTGAATCTGGAACCTCAGGAATGCACGTGGAACGTCCGACCTTGAGAGAGTACCGGAACCGGCCAAAGATCTCTCAAAAAGGGAGTTACTCTCAGGATTCTGGATTTTCTCAATATTCGACAAACATTTATGATCTCAATGTGGACATCGATGAGGGTAAAGTCATGTATGGCACAAAATCTTCTATCATAATGGCGGATGCGTACACCCTTTTCCGTTAGGTAATTTGGTGTGGTATGTTAAGATGGGGTAAATGAAAAGGCCTGTTAATAACAGAACAAATAGTTATATATGTATTTATGATAATAACGTAATTCCTTACTCACCGGAACCTTTTTGTACCAGCCTTCGCAAAATTTCACGTGATTTGTTAAACAGGTCAAAAGCAAGTGCCGGGAATGTGTCGGCGAAACCGATTCTACGTCTCAGTCCGAAGAACTGTGACGTCATAGTTGACAAGTGCAATAGAACACCATGAATTTAAAAATAGAAATGAGGTAATATTATTTATTCACATCGTAAAGGAGTAAGAAAGTATATTTCTTCATATTTATAATATTAGTTATATAAATATAATGAATTAAATTAAATTAAAACTTTGTCTTTTATAGTTAGACTGTGAAAAATGCAACCTCTTCGAAATGCAGACCCGTCGACAAAATCCAATTCTACTATACCGATCCCCTCGAATTTAACGCAAGAAGTCCGATATTATCCAATTCTGGTCACAATTATAATATCAAAATACCATGAATTTCTGTTCAATTCCTTTAATAACCTTAACTAATGAAGTTAATTATCAATATTTATGGGTTGTGTGATCAAACAACACCGTCGTACAGGGTCTAACGGTTTAAATGGTATAATATTACCATTTCTGGCCAGATCATATCCTCGCCGAACCACAGTGTATTTGTTTATAACCGAAACATAACCTCAAAATTTAAGTGTTTTGTTTAGTTAAATATGCTTAATCAAATTAAAGGTAGATACGTGGTAATTAGTTGCACTTAAAGGATTAGCAGTACATAATTAGCAGGTAGGGAATAAAACCACACTCTGGCCCTAGGTAGAACTATATAATATGATAAAAGTAACACTCGGCGTATCTCAATTCATACAAAATTAAGCAAGAACCAGCCCCAAAATGTAACATCCAAAACCGGCATGTTACAACATCTGATATATGTATGTAATGTATTGTTATTTCCATATAAAACAAGCAATATTTTACCCGTGCTAAGTTCCCTATGTAAAAATTTATATAAATCGGATATCTCGTAAGACCCAGTTGGTATAGTCACAAATGTATTTTCATCTCTATAATAAAATTTATTATTTTTTTCGTCAATATTAGGAATAGAGTAAAAAGTCTCAAAATTTGATAATCCTATAACATAATCACTATTTTCGTCTAAATAAATCGGGGGGTTAAAAACAGCACTTAATACCGATTTTTTATCCGAAAGAGCTAATGTAAAAGACATTACAATTCAAGTGATATTATTCAACTAATTTTTTAAATATTTTTCTGTTCTTATAAAGAAATGATAAACATAAATGACCACAATTATAAAGATTGAATTTTTGTTTCCGTTCATAATTATATTTAACATTCTTGACGTTACCATCACTAAAAAAATATTTAATTAATTCTTCGGGAGGTCTTAAGTTTCCGTACGAATCAAAGTACTGTATTTCCCTATTCTTTTTTTGTACATACGTTACCCAATGGCTGCCAGGTCCAGAAGATACATCTAAATTTACGATACCACATTCATTTTTTCTAATTCTTTTTGGTAGATTATCCCGCATAAATACACCGCGAAAATTTGGAATTTTTAGTTCTTTTACGATTTTTAATAAATCAAAATTTGTAAGTGGCCGATGTGGTATTTTCTCTAGAAGTTTCTTTTAAATCGATTATTCCAGACCAAACCAAAGCCATTTTTGTAAGGTTGTAGGTACAGTCCCTTTCCAACATGCTTATTTTCCATAGCTAAATTATGTCTATTTTCTTCGTCCAGTTTTTTTCTAGCTATCTTGGTTTCGTTAACGGCCTTTATAACACCAGCAGCTCCTCCGACAAGTGAACCTAAAGCGCTGAGTCCTAAAACAAAATAAAAATAAAATTTTTGTAATGTAAAATGTTTTTTTTTACACAAACCTGCGAATATTGGAATGAGTGGTAAAATTCCTCCTGTTTTTGGAATAGGTATTATTCTTTCTTTTGGTGCAATTATTTTTCGACCTCCTTTCTTTAGTGTCTTGAGTGCATTTCTGGTTAAGTTTTCTAAATTAGATGTTCGCGGTAAACTAGCTAAACTGTGACTAGCTTTTCTAACCGCCGCAAAAAAATTCAGATCTTTCTTACGCACACCTTTTCCTTTTTTTCGTCTTTTTCTAATATTTCTTTTTCTAATACCCATACCAAGTTTAGTTTTTGCTTTCATTGTTGAAGCTACACCTAAGGCCAAAATTTTTTCACCAATTTTTGCGTCACTTGATTTAAACCTATTGTACGCTTTATTTTCTAATATTTTATCAGCTAGATTACGTTTCTCAACGTCTTGAAATTTGGAGTAGGCTATATCATGTTCTTTACAAGCTTCATCCAATTTATTTATTCCTTTGTCACCTCGTGAAAGGCGTTTCGCTAAGGCAGTACCGGGGCCACAAAAGTTATACCCTGGCAAATGTAATTCTACCGGTAATGTGTTTATAAATTTATTTAGAAAACCGTAGCCTCGTTTTTTTGCACCTCTTCTTTCCTTAAAGTCTTGTTTAGAAATAATATTAGATTTTGTGAGAACCCTCATTTTATATAACTGTACAAATTAGAACTGAATTTTCTAAGCAATACAACTTTTTAAATAGATTAACATTATTAAATAGAACTCATTCTAATACAAATTATGAGAAAGGGAACATGCGAATTGAGCAACAATCTTTTGCTCTTCCAATTAAAAATCACGATCAACTCGACAAGAAACAATTCCAAAAGCATGGACCAATATTTTGTGGAGGACCAAAACGAGGACTAGTCGTGGGTGCATCGGGATGTGGAAAAACCAACGTTTTAATTAGTTTAATAGAACACCTGAACGGACTTAGATTTGAAAATATATATGTTTACTCAAAATCTTTAAACCAACCAAAATATAAATATTTAAGTTTTTTATTAAAACCAGTAAAAGAAATAGGATATTTTGAGTTTGAAAACTGCAATAATTTAATAACTCCTGCTGCAATAAAACCTAATTCCATCGTAATATTTGACGACGTAGTGTGTGGAAATCAAAGTACTATTAGAGATTTTTTTGTCTATTCCCGACACAAAAATACCGACGTATTTTACCTAGCACAAACTTACTCCGCCGTTCCAAAACAACATATAAGGGATAATGCAAATTTATTAATTATCTTTCAACAAGACAATACGAATTTAAAACACATTTATGACGACCATGTTAATGTAGATATGCCTTTTAAAGATTTTCAGAAATTGTGTTCTTTGTGTTGGATAGATAGATATGATTTTGTAGTTATTGATAAGGATTGTAAATTAAATTCAGGTCGTTATAGAAACGGATTTGATAAATTTATTAAAATATAAACAAATTAACCTTGAATATAAAGATATAATTATATGTAAAGTTTTAAAACTGTAGTTACAAACTATCTGTTAACTAATAAACATATTTGTTTTAGTCCAAAAAATGATCAACTGTCAACATTGTGGAAAGTCATTCACTCGTAAAGATAATCTTAAGCGACATGGAAACTGCAATGAGGGTTTTCAGCTTTGTGAAATTTGTGGTTCAGTTTCAAAATCTACAAGATCTTTACAATTACATCAAAATAAATTCCATGGATTGAAAAGAACTGCAAGTGCTCCAATTAAAACCTCTGCCACAAAACAACTGTGTTTGAATGGTAAGCAAATCAGTTTACATTGTAAGATTTTTCAATTTATAATACTTCTTTTAGCACCCTCAACTTCAGCCACATCATACTGTTTAGTTTGTGATATTCATGTAGCGAGAAATATGTTTGCTGGGCACAAAAAATCACTTTCTCATCGCGATAAATGTTGTAAAGATTTGGAAGAAGGAATTGAGATTATTCAATCTGCATTTCAAAAAAGGATTGCAAGTTTTCGTTTGAAACCATCAGAAAACTTTGGTGTTGATATAAAAAGATTTCTAAAATCGTTTCAGGATAAAGTAGTTCGATTGACTCAAATTTATTTAAAAAATGAAGAATCACTGAAAATAAATATAGAGCTATTTGGATCTTATGTTTTACAAACAAAAGAAAAACATGAAACAAAATCTTTTAATACAAAATTTAGGGTTTTGAATGAGGCTATCAACCTTGAGGAGGTCTACACGGAACTGTGCGAAACTGTTGAAACGAAATCTAAGGAATTTTCGGAAAAAGATAGCGGTAAGTTTAACTGTTTTAATATTTCAATAATTTTTAATCGAATTTGTTTTAGGTTGGGCCTTGAAAAAAATATTATACTTGGAATTAAATATAAACAAGTATAATCCTTTACGAGCTACTTCGTACATATCACTTTCACCAAGCATAACTAAAAAAAAGGCTGTACTAAATATACAAAATGAAGATACGAAATGTTTCTTATGGTCAATCTTAGCTCAATTACATCCAGTAAATATAAATGGAGAAAGAGTTCAAAACTATCAAATCTATGAAAACAGTTTAAATTTTGAAGGGATCGAATTTCCTGTAAAACTAACTGATATAACAAAATTTGAAAAACTAAATGATATATCTGTAAATGTTTAAGGCTTGGAGAAAATTTGGAAAAATAATTCATATAAATATGAAATTGTTGGTCCATTATATTTTACAAAATCACGTAAAGGAACACATGTAAATTTACTTTTTATAAGTGATGCTGAAGGAAATAATCATTACTGTTTAATAACAAATTTATCTCGGTTAGTTTCTGCACAATTGTCAAAGCATAATGGAAAAAAACATATATGTGATGGATGCTTAATTTATTTTTCAACAAAAAAAAAATTAAACCGTCATCAGGAGAATGACTGTAATCATATATCCGTACATTTACCTGACAGTAATGATTTTAAAATTAATATATCAGGAAACGATGTACCAGCAACTTTGTTAAAATTTCAAGATCATGATAAAAAACTCAAGGTTCCTTTCGTAATATACGCTGATTTTGAAACTATCTTAAAATCTATAGATAGCTGCGCGCCAACTCCAGAAAAATCGTATACCTTACAAACTCATATTAATATCCCATACTCTTATGCTTATTATATAAAATGTGATTTTGATGAAAATCTTTCACAATTTAAAACTTTTCGTGGTGAAAATGTCTCAGATAATTTTATCCAATCTTTAGAAACAGATTGTAGAAACATTTTTGAAAAATATTTACGTCATATTATTCCTATTAAAAAATTAACTGAAATGGAAGAACTAACTTTTAAAAATACTAAAAATTGTCATATTTGTGAAAAAGAGTTTGATGAAGATAGTGTAAAAGTAAGGGATCACTGTCATTTAACTGGTAATTTTAGAGGAGCGGCTCATTCAATTTGTAATTTAAATTTCAAAATTCCACAATTTATACCAGTACTTTTTCATAATTTAAGTGGGTTTGATAGTCATATGTTTATAAAAGAGTTGGCCCAAAATGAGGCAAATATTGAGGTTTTACCTAAAAATAAAAAAAAATATATTTCTTTCACGAAAAATATACTCATTACACATAGTAGTGCTGATGGAAAAACAATAACTGAATATTTAAAAATCAGGTTTTTAGATAGTTTTAATTTCCTACCGGGTGGTTTGGATAAACTGAGTCAAAGTCTAAAATCTGATCAATGCCGTGAAGTAAGAAAATACTTTCCTAATAGTGATCAATTTGAACTGATTCGTCAAAAAGGTGTTTTTCCCTATTCATATATAAATACTTATTCAAAATTAAATGACACGAAACTTCCTTCAAAACATAACTTTTTTAACGAACTCAGAAATGAAAGTATCACAGATGAGGATTATCAACGGGCTTGTAATGTATGGAATTTATTTAAATGTAAAACTTTGGGTGAATATTCAGATATTTATCTAAAATCTGATGTTCTTCTGTTAGCAGACATCTTTGAAAACTTCAGATCTGTATGTTTGGAAATATATCAGTTGGATCCAGCAAATTTTTATACATTTCCAGGCCTTTCTTGGAGTGCAATGTTAAAGAAAACTGAAGTAGAGTTAGAACTTTTAACAGATCTAGATATGCATCATTTTCTTAAAAAGGGTATACGGGGCGGTTTAAGCCAGTGTAGTATCAGAAAAGCAGAAGCAAATAATCAGTTTATGTCAACCTATGATCCATCAAAACCAACATCTTTTATCACATACTTGGATGCTACAAATTTATACGGAGCGGCCATGTCACAATTTCTTCCAGTTAATAATTTTCAATGGTTGACTAGGGAAAAAATTAAAAAAATTAATGTAAATAAAATTAGCGACACAAACGAAATGGGTTATATTTTAGAAGTTGATTTGGAATATCCTAAACATTTACATAACCTTGACAATGAACTACCCTTTTGTCCAGAATCTAAAGAAGTTTCTAAATCTAAAATTACAAAATTAATTGCAAATCTAGAAAACAAATCACAATATATTATACATTATAGAAATCTTAAGCAAGCTTTAGAACATGGACTCAGGCTGACCAAAATTCATAGGATTTTGAGTTTTAATCAGTCGCCATGGCTAAAGCGATATATAGACTTAAATACTAAAATGCGCAATAATGCTAAATCCAAATTTGAAAAGGATTTTTTTAAATTAATGGTCAATTCAGTATTTGGAAAAACCATGGAAAATGTGGACAAAAGGGTTGATGTTAAACTAATTACTCATTGGAAAAATATTGGTAAAAAATTAGGTGCCGAGGCTCTAATTGCCAAGCCAAATTTTAAAGACTTAAAAATTTTTTCGGAAAACTTTGTAGCAATACAAATGAATCGTATTAAAGTTGTATATAATAAACCTATTTATGTCGGTTTTTGTATTTTGGATTTAGCAAAAACCTTTATTTATGATTTTTATAACAACTACATCAAATTAAAATATGGGGATAAGGCCGTTTTGCTTTACACTGATACAGACTCACTCCTACTGCAAATTTTTACAGAAAATTTCTATGCTGATATAGAGGAAAATTTAGATAAATTCGATACATCTAATTACAGTCTAGAAAATCCTTATGGAATTTCCGTAAACAAGTCAATTTTGGGAAAAATGAAAGATGAGTATGCTGGTGAAATTATTCATGACTTTTATGGTACTGGGGCTAAAGCTTATTGTGTAAATGTGTCTGGAAAATTAACAAAAAAGGCAAAGGGTATACCAGATACAGTTTCAAAAAAAGACTTATCTAAAGACGATTACAAATTAGTAGTAGAGACAGAAGGGGAAAAAATATTTCGTGAAATTAAAACTTTTCGGTCACATTTACATAACGTATATGTAGAGCAAAAAAATAAAGTAGCTCTCTCATATGCGGATGATAAGCGATTTATTATACCCGGTACTGAAAAAACTCTAGCTTGGGGGCATCAGGATATAAAAAAATATAAACAATTAGTTCCTGATTGATCAACTTGCAAACAACATGTTAAAGGAGCTTCTTGAGATTTATCTAAAAAAAATACATGATTTAAAAATAGATATTGAAGAGTATGAGGCGAAACTGAAAATGTTTTCCAAATTTTCCAAGCTAAGTCTAACAGAAAACAAAACATGTCACGTTTCACAAAAAAAAATAATTTGTATCAAAATGAAAAATAAAAAATAATTAATAACATCCTTTTGTTTTATTTTCCCTAATTTAAATTTTATTTTTAATTAACATGTAAAGTCGAATTTTACATTCTAGAACTTTATTCAAAGTACGACTAGCTGCTTCTATCCTTCTTTGAAAATGAAATCTATCTCGGGCATCTTGTTCCCAATTCACCCAATTTTCCAAATCTTCGTGTGGGATATAATAGGTGATTGTTATGGGATCAAACTTCACTCTTTGCATAATTAATAATTTTCAGATTTACAATTTATTTTTTATACGGGGACCTCTCTTAATTAATTAAACCGAAAATAACCGAAAAAACTCGATTACACCCTTATATTAAGATCAAATCACAACTTTCCAACTGCCCCCCGTACATAACAAAAAAATTGGAAAACTAACGTCATCACCTATCTCGCAATGTAAAAACCAACAGAATAACTTTTTTAATACCTCCCCCGTAAAATGGGAGGATGGGAGGATTTTCAACTCTCTAAAAATAACTACTGTTAATCTAAGCAGTTTGGTTTCTTTTAAATTTATTATGGATGATTCATAGTTTATTGTATTTTTTATATAAACCACAACGCCATCGTTCTGGTTATGTTTTGATTCATTATAAAGCAGATTAAAATTTAAAATATTAAAATTACTTACCCCCTCCAAGTTCCAAGTTATGGATCCAAACGATTATTTCTACATTTTCCACGCTTAAATTTTCTAGATAAATTAAAAATTCTTCAAAATATTTATTTAAGCTCCTTATATTTATGTGTACAATATTTAAAGAATATTCATTTGCTCATTAATCAGCGGATTGATCATATAGGGTCTTCTTCGATTTTTGGTTTTAATTATTTTTAAAAACTAGAAGTTCTAATTATAATATATATGCTATTTATTTATTTTTTAGTCTACTTAAACAGGAGAAAAAAAATTATAAAATTTGAATTATTTTTTCCCGCTCCACTGAAAACGTAACAGACAGAGTTTGCGCAGTTCAAGTCAGTTTTGATTTTGTATGTTGGCTACTCTGATTGTTATTAAATAGATGCGACTGTCATGAAGCGTTGATGTGAGGTTATATTTTCCTATTTTTTTCGGTTTTATTCAGTTTAAGTTTTATTTGGTGTGTATTTACTGGACTTTTTATATTTCAAGACAGTGTATAGTGCATTTTAAAAAGGTAGGCAAAAGTCTTTTACGAAACACTAAAAGGTTTGAGGCCTTAATATTTGGACCTAAGGTTTTTTTACCATATAGAAAATTTTTGGTTTAAATTTCATATCTATGTCAAAGCATTCTTGAAATATAGTTTATTTTCAAAGGACTTGCAGCTTTACAGACTATAATGTAAGTTTCTCTATGTGCAGAAAATTTCTGCATCCGGGGACATACTTAATATATTTCAAGAATAATGTTTAGTTTTTATTTATAAAACCAAATTATATACTCGTGTTTAACTTTTAGGCATGGATTTCAAAAACTTTTATTTTCCAAGTTGCAAAAATTCATCAAAAAACTGCAAAGAACTTTTTTTTACTGTACCAAAATCAGAGGCTTTAAGGAAATCATAGTTATCTGTTTTTCAACAACCAGGAGCACCAAAGAAATCTATAGGTGGATATTTCTGCTGTGAGGACCATCTTGAAGTAAGTTTAAAATTATATACAAGGTGTATGGTACACGAGATGGTACATGGATAGAAAAAATTTAAGGGATAGATGAGCTCATTTTGAGTCAATGTTTTTGAGATATCAGCCTTTTTAGATATTTTTGCGAAATACTTTATTTTTTTCCTGTACATATGTATTATTTTTACACTTTGATGATACATTACAAAAAGAAATGCAAAAGTATAAAAAATATGTAGGCCAATTTATGAGTTAAAATACAGTGGTTCAAACTTATTTTTCTATACTACGCACTAGTTCAAGGGAATGAGAAAGTTATACACGCTTCTTTGTTTTGAAGAAAGTCCTCTTGTTCACCTGAGAGTCTCAGGCTGAGACTAGAGCATGCAAGTCCCGGGACCAGCGCAAATTTGCTGGTCCCGGGACTGAAAATACATAAAAAAAATGTGTACTTTTTTTTATTTTTGGCTTTATCATAACAAAAAGAATGAGCATCTAATAGATGATATTATCAGGGGTAATATCATAAGTGATACTAGGTTAGGTATTGGGGAACGTTCAAGTATTACGTAACGCTCCTAGGGGGGGGGGTCATTTTGAAGTGTTATGGCCATGTTAATGGTATTGGAAAATAGCGTTAGGGGTGGAGGTCCAAAATGATCAAAATTTGCGTTACGTAATACTTGAACGTTCCCTTGGTGGTTTTTAGATAAATTTTACGAATATTAATCCCCTTGACGAAAATGCAACGACTGCTTTAGGAGTTGAATTTTCCAAAAATTGGGATTAATATGAGTAAAATTTGAAAAAAAAAGCACAGGTACTTAACCTAGTATCACGAATTGATATTTAGGAGTTGAATTTACCAAAAATTGGGATTAATATGAGTAAAATTTGAAAAAAAAGCAACGGTACCTAACCTAGTATCATGAATTTATATTTAGGGAGAGAATATAATTTATATTTAATACACATACCTCTTAATTATAACTCTAGAACGCTTCGGACTAAAGATTTCAAATTTAGACCATAGGTTGATTATCTAAAGTTCTAGGCTGGGATTGTTTTTGGTAAAAATCGGATTGGGATAAGGGGTTAAAACGGGATAAAATCAATTTATTTCAAAAACATTTTTTTTTCAATTTATTTTTCGTTTTACAAAACAAGAAACTTTTTTTGAATTTTTAATTTTTTTCGTTTTTGATTTTAATGAAACTTAGGGAAAAGTATTATTTTATTGGCAGCAGTATTTTTTGTTATAATAAAGCCAATAAAAACAAAAAAATTTACACATTTTTTTGTTTGTATGGCAAAACAATAAACTGAGTAACCAACTTAAGAATACATTAAGATAAAACCTTGAAATTTGGAGGGTGTTATCTATCACTAATAAATATTTTTGTATGTAAATTAATACTAACAGTACTTATTTTGTTGCAGATGATCAGGTCACGGAAAAGTCAGGAAATTTTGTGAAATACTTTCTGAAAATTTACAAATTTGGTCAGGAAAAAGTCAGCGAATTTGGATATTAAATTTCAGTGCCAATCCTGCAGGGAACATGTATACAGTATACTAGCACTATTATTTAAAGTTGTAATTAAAAATGAGTAAGGCACTTGTATTTTTTCCATTTTTCATGTGTTAAGTTTATTTATTTATTTATTTGTACAATCATTGTATTATATAATAAATTATTTCTACATTAAATCCCAAGATAAGTAATTTTCATATACATAATATAATATACATACATATACATATTTTTAATTACATAATATACATTTATATTTAAATAAATTTTTGTTTCTCAATACTTTTTTTTGAATTTTATTACCCCACCCTAACTTATTTTTTTTTGTGGATTTGAGGAAAACTATGTTGTGTTCTGTCCTCATCTAAATTTCTGTCCCTAAAGTAATTTCCTATATCTTCAAAGAACGTAGAGGGTCCCCCAATTTTTAATTCAGAGGCCTTGATGTATTTCATTTTGTGGCCCACTTGTGCCAATGCTGGTTTTTCCTAGTTGTACTCAACCTCTGCAATTGCATGCTTACATCCACCTAGAACAATTAAAAATGCTTTTTACTTTCGCTACGATTATATCAAAGGCTTCATAACATGAAATGGAAACCAAAAACTTTTTAAGGTACACCTCTACCTCTACGTTATAAAGCCCTTAATATTAAGAAAGTGTTAAATCTTATTCTGAGTGGGGGGGGGGGTAGTTAGCAGGAAAAAATCTGGTTGTATATCATGGCTTGGTTCTAAAAGGGCCAATGTCACTATATCCCTATTAACAGCAGAACTAACTTTTTCTTAGATCTATATAACCTAAAAAAGCCAACGTCAGTGCTTGTGAGATAAATGTAAATTTTAAGTGACAAGGGTGTTTTTAATAAACATGTCTGTTAAACTGCTAAAACAGCCAATATTTTGTTTGACTTAGTATATCTGTTTAAAATTTTTGACATTGGCCCTTTTAGAACCAAGCCACAGATATATACTCGACTGGGGCTCCTGTTGCTTAGGGGATTGCCCCACAACAGCTGACTTTTTACTTAAAAAAGAACCCCAGAATTCTACAGACCAAAATAACTAAAATAATTTACCTTCAGAAGCTGTACAACCTTGCAACTAAAAATGATTTTATTATTTTCATCAATTTCTACTGCGATCATGAACTTTGTGCTCAAGGACAACACATCCTTTTACTGTGCAAATACTAGTGATCTTGTCCTGATTGAGTTGCACATAACCAATAACATCTTTCTCCCTGCAAATATACAATATGTTTTAAAATATCCTCCACATTTTTCAAAAATTACTCAAAAAAATAGTTTATGCACATGAATAGAACAAAAAACTCAGTAAAAACTAAAATTAAAATAAAGAATGTATACTGACCATACATTTTTAAACCTTCGGAACTCCACACTAAAATAGTCCAAATTTTTTGCGAAAAATTCTTTAACCATCACGTAATTAACGTGTAGTAAATTT
>CAUEHQ010000612.1:0-18648 GCA_958510825.1 Brachypterus glaber | reverse complement strand
ATGCCATTTCACAAAATCTATTATTAGCAAATAAATCTAATTCTTTGCGAGTCTTCCACGATTCAAATGGATTCAAATCAAGCAGCAAGTTAATATGTATCTGCATTGATCCTCTTCCCAACATCGTCTACATCAGAAGCCCCCTTTTTTAACACGATAAAGCAATTTAATTTTGTTTAGATGTCTGAGTCTGTCTGTGTATCTATCTGTCTTTTTGTAAAGTAGTTAGTCATAGTCGTTTCGTAAATGTTCAAAAGTTCTCCCATCCTCCTGAATACACATAAAAAGCCTACTTTCAAAATTATGTCTGACTCGTTGAAGCATTACCGGTGTTATTTCGTTAAATGCTTCAACGATTCTTTGACGCATATTTTCAGGAGTGGTGGGAGCTTGTCGGTAAACCCTGTCCTTTACAAATCCCCACAAAAAAAAAATCACACGGGGTTAAATCGGGTGATCTTGCTGGCCAGGCAATTTGACCACCACGACCTATCCATGTATTATAAGTCTCATCCAAAAGAGTCCTCACCTCATGAAAAAAATGAGCAGGAGCCCCATCCTGCATAAAAATTATGTCATTTCGCAAATTTAGCGGTACGTCTTCTAAAAGTTCCGGTAATTCATCAAGCAAAAAATTTAGGTACATATTCCCATTTAGATGCCCATTAAAAAAGTAAGGTCCAATAACCGAATCCCCCAGTACCCCTCCCCAAACATTTAAAGACCAAATCCGCTGGTTGTCAACATGCCTAACCCAATGCGGATTTTCAACAGACCAATAATGCATGTTATGCCTGTTGACAACTCCATTGTTTTAAAATGTAGATTCGTCACTAAACAAAATTTTGGTAGAAAAGTCCTCGTCATCCCCTGTTAATTCCAAAAGTTCATCACAAAATCGAACCCTATTTTCAAAATCCCTCCCATGTAACTCTTGATTAAGACATAATTTATACGGATGTAATTTAGAATTTTTAATAACCCTACTAATTGATGTGCGTGATAAATGATGTTCCCTTGCGATTATCCTTGTAGACGTGTGGGGATCATTGATAACTGCTTCTTGAATTATAGTTATAGTTTCAGGATCTTTGGTTACTGGACTTTCGCAAACTTTTTTTATGTCCCTCACTCCTCCAGTATCCAAAAATAAATTAACAATTCTTCGTACGCTAAAGTAACTAATACTATCATCGGGGAACTTTTCTACTATTCTTCTCGTTGTTTCTCTTAAATTTCGAGCACATTCTCCATAGGTTAAAATAATTTCTTTCTTTACTTCTAAAGTTATCATTTTGGCATTCAAAACTTGGTTTTATAAAAATCTTGCTTTGTTAATTTTTTGATTATAATGTAAAATCAAATTTGACATTTATTGTCATCATATACGACTTATTTAAAAAATTTAATTTCAAGGCATCCTACTCTTTTGCCATAGCGGGGTCATTCCATTATGCAATTGCCCTTTTTTAAGGTTTTATAAAATTAAGAATTTAAATCGAAAATTATTGTTTTTAGTGAAAAAAACTATCATATGATAAAGAAAAATTGTTACTTTTTTTAATTTTGGCATTTGAAAGTATTGTTATGCTTTTAAAAGTGCATGTGTGAAGCTCTAGCTCAAAACCAAAAAAGAGTAGAAAACTTTTGTTTTGGGTCAATTGAAGATAATTAGGTCCATATTGACTGGTAAAAGTTTCATGTTGATATCTTTGTTAATAACGCCACAGTTTGAGTGATTTGTCTACCGTGGGACACCGTGTATATATATATATATATATATATATATATATATATATATATATATATATACATATCATCGACCACTTTTTTATGAAAGGACCTAACAATATTGAGGAATATTTACTGCCAGTAATAGTCAAAACTAATATTACAGATCATTTTCCCATAGCACTACAAATAAATTTTAAAAATAAAAATACAAATAAATTAGTCAAAGATAAATATATTAAACAAATAAATTATAAAACTCTAAACTTTGAATTAGGTAATGTAAACTGGGATGATATTCTTTCCTATGATGTTGAATCTGCAACAAATACATTTTTAAAAATAATCAAAGATAAAATAAAATTAAACACAATTTATAAAAAAATTAAGAATAAAGATACAAAAAGAAAACCGTGGATAACTAAAAAAATTATTGACTTTATAAACTACCGCGATAATATTTTAAAACTATATTATGATACAAATGATAACGAAATTAAAAAACAATATAACGTCTATAGAAATAAACTAAATAACAAAATAATATATGCTAAAAATAACTATTATAAAAAAAAAGTTGAGACAGTAAAAATAACAAAACAATGTGAGATACTATAAATGAACTAAACAATTCTAAAACAAACAAAAGCGAAATTAAAGAAATAAAAGTGAATAATATTGTAATAACAAATAAGAAGGACATGTGTAACACACACATTTAATAAACATTATATAAATATGGGGGATAAACTTGCAAAAAAAAATAAAAGTAAACAAAAATTATAAAGAAAATAAACTAAAAATTTCAAATACACTTTTCTTAATGCCTACCAGTCCTGCAGAAGTTAAATCCGTTATAAGAAACTTGAAAAATAAGAAATCTGTTGGGATTGATGGGATCGAAACAAGTACAATAAAAGATAAAGATACTTTATTGTCCACAAAAGACCCATTAAAGGTATTGGACTAGTCCAGGTTACAAATTTAAATATAATACAATAATTATAAAATTAAAGTAAAGTATAGTAATTAGTATAATTAAATAATACATTGTAATTTAATTTAACAGATATAAAAAATATATTAGTATTTATATAAACACTATATTAAAATTACATATTTAAGTATTCATCAATACTATAGAATGATTGTTGTGTTAAAAAAATATTTAGTTTTCTTTTAAATTTATTTAACTTTTCTATACATTTTAAATGCTGGGGTAGTTTATTAAAAAACTGAATTCCGACATATACAGGATTTTGCTCATATGCAGTAGTGCTATGTTCCGGAATCCTTAAATCATTTTGAGATCTGGTATTATATGTGTGATTGTAATTATTTGCCAAGAATAAAAATGAGTTACTTTTTACAAACAGTATTACTTCTTTTATATAAATACGTGGTATGGTCAATATATTTAGTTCTCTAAAAATACTTCTACATGAATCTCTAAATCTTATACCCATTACGTTTCGAATTGCTCTCTTTTGCATTTTAAATACCTTTAATGCATGAGTTGAGGATCCCGAAACCAATGTACTATAATTTATACGTGAATAGAAGGGTGCATAATAGTATGTAATTATAACGCTTCTATTAACCAAATTATTTAGTTTGTAGCAAACATAACAAACACCAGATAATTGTGATATTCCCAATTAAGACATTCATTTATATTAATTCCTAAGAATTTAGTATCACATACTTGCTTTATGGATTTATTATTAATTTTTAACAGTTGGCTTTCAGGATATTGCTGCTGCCTAAATTTATATTTCATAAAAACAGTTTTATCGGTATTTACAAAAAGCTTATTATCCTCGAACCACTGCATAAGAGTATTTAATATATATTGGGAATTTAAGACAGTATTTAATAATGTGGCTTCCGATGAAAGATACGATGTGTCATCAGCAAATATTACTAAATTCTTTTCATTTACAATAAAAGACAAGCAGTTTATGAAAATTATAAACAAAAGAGGGCCTAAAACCAAACCCTCCACACTCAATGTTTAATTTTTCAGAATGTTTACCATTCACATCAACAACTTGTGACCTACCATAAAGGTATGATCTTATCCAATCGTATGTTTTACCACGAAAGCCATACATTTTAAGCTTTTTTAACAAAATATAATGATTTACTAGATCAAAAGCTTTACTTAGATCTAGCAAGATGCCGATACATTCTTTTTTATTATTTAGATTCTCATACAAGTTTATCAAGAATTCAGAAAGAGCCGTCTTTGTCGATTTACGTTTTCGAAATCCATGTTGTGATGGTGAGAAAATGTTGTATTTTTCTATAAACTGAACTAACTGATTAAAAATAACTCTCTAATACTTTAGATACTGTTGACAATAAAGAAATTGGTCGATAATTTTCAATATTGCTGTAATCACCTTTTTTGTGCAGCGGAATATCTTTCGCGGTCTTTAATGTAGTAGGAAAAACTCCTTCACTTAAAGAGTAATTTATTAAGTATGTTAAAGGCTTTACAACAAAATTGATAGTCTTTTAAAATATTAGAGCTTATTTCATCAAAACCGGCAGATCCTGAGTTCTTGAGACTATTTATAATATTAAATATTTCAGATTCATTTATAGGATTAAGAAAAAATGTTGGATAGTTTTTATTAGTTGTCGGTTCATAATTGTTATTATTTAATGTACTAGCTAAATTTTTCGGTGCATTTACAAAAAAGTTGTTAAAAATCTTGGCTATGTTGGTTTGATCGGTAACAACCGTGTTATTATAATTTATTTCTTTGATTTTATTCAATTTAGTTTTTTGTGATATATTTTTATCAATTAGCTGCCAGGCAACCTTGGATTTATTACTTGCGTTATAAAATCTATCTTCATTATTTAAATACTTTGCTTTTTTCAATAAATTCTTATACACTTTTTTATATCTTTTATAGTTAGCTACATTTTGATCGGACCTGTCTTGAATCATAGTGTAATATAATTTTTTTAAGCTCTGACATGAAGTCTTTAAACCAATGGTAAGCCATGGCTTAGTATTGTTTTCTTTATTTATATTCACATTTTTTAAGGGAAAGTTTAGATTTATATAGTAAGACATATTTTCAGCAAACAGCTTAAAAGCTTCATCTACACTTGCAGCAGAATAAACATTTTGCCAGGTTTCTTTACTTATACTAAATAAAAAATTCTGTTTATTTTGAATACTGAAAATTCTCTTAAAAGCATATTCTTTAAGTTTACTTTTGTTAATATTTATTTCAAGAACTTGAGAACAATGATCTGACAACTGATTATTAAAAACTTTACATTGGTTATTTTTTATCAAATTTTTAATGTTGTATGAGTTTAATAAATTATTTAGATCATTTTTGTTTTTGTTATCCGCCAAAAAATTCACATTTAAATCGCCACACAAAATTAACTTATCTTTTGAACATATTTTTCTAAAAATTTGATTTATATCAGACATGAAAATTTTTTTGAAGTTGACTAGACCTATAGACTGATAAAATATTTATTTTTTCATGTTTGGATTTTAGTTTAATACATGTAATTTCAATAATAGTTTCCTTACAATATGAATTTAAATATGTAATTTCATCTACAGTGTAGTCGTTATATAAGCTGTCTTTTATATAAATTGCAACCCCACCCCTATTTATTATTACTCTAGAATAACATGATGCAAGTGAATATCCGTCTATTTTTGTAGATCTAGCCTCATAGTCCGGCAGATCCTGAGTTCTTGAGACTATTTATAATATTAAATATTTCAGATTCATTTATAGGATTAAGAAAAAATGTTGGATAGTTTTTATTAGTTGTCGGTTCATAATTGTTATTATTTAATGTACTAGCTAAATTTTTCGGTGCATTTACAAAAAAGTTGTTAAAAATCTTGGCTATGTTGGTTTGATCGGTAACAACCGTGTTATTATAATTTATTTCTTTGATTTTATTCAATTTAGTTTTTTGTGATATATTTTTATCAATTAGCTGCCAGGCAACCTTGGATTTATTACTTGCGTTATAAAATCTATCTTCATTATTTAAATACTTTGCTTTTTTCAATAAATTCTTATACACTTTTTTATATCTTTTATAGTTAGCTACATTTTGATCGGACCTGTCTTGAATCATAGTGTAATATAATTTTTTTAAGCTCTGACATGAAGTCTTTAAACCAATGGTAAGCCATGGCTTAGTATTGTTTTCTTTATTTATATTCACATTTTTTAAGGGAAAGTTTAGATTTATATAGTAAGACATATTTTCAGCAAACAGCTTAAAAGCTTCATCTACACTTGCAGCAGAATAAACATTTTGCCAGGTTTCTTTACTTATACTAAATAAAAAATTCTGTTTATTTTGAATACTGAAAATTCTCTTAAAAGCATATTCTTTAAGTTTACTTTTGTTAATATTTATTTCAAGAACTTGAGAACAATGATCTGACAACTGATTATTAAAAACTTTACATTGGTTATTTTTTATCAAATTTTTAATGTTGTATGAGTTTAATAAATTATTTAGATCATTTTTTTTTTGTTATCCGCCAAAAAATTCACATTTAAATCGCCACACAAAATTAACTTATCTTTTGAACATATTTTTCTAAAAATTTGATTTATATCAGACATGAAAATTTTTTTGAAGTTGACTAGACCTATAGACTGATAAAATATTTATTTTTTCATGTTTGGATTTTAGTTTAATACATGTAATTTCAATAATAGTTTCCTTACAATATGAATTTAAATATGTAATTTCATCTACAGTGTAGTCGTTATATAAGCTGTCTTTTATATAAATTGCAACCCCACCCCTATTTATTATTACTCTAGAATAACATGATGCAAGTGAATATCCGTCTATTTTTGTAGATCTAGCCTCATAGTCCTTGAACCAGTGTTCACTAAAACAATGTCTATGTCATTTTCCGAGAGATACAGTTCAACTTCTTCTATTTTGTTTTTTAGGCACTGAATATTCAAATGTAAAATTTTTAATTTGCTTTCATCTGGACTAGTAGTTTGTTGCTAAATGGTTGAATAATTAATTTTTTGCTTTTCAATTTCCAATTTCCTTTGTAGAACTGAACATACATTATCAAAGCATGAGTGATTTACATCAAGTTTGTTATTCGTATTTTGGTTAATTTCAGTACAGTTTAAACATATAACATTTTTACTTTTACAGTCTGCCTTTAAATGCCCATCTTGAGTGCATTTAAGACATTTTTGTACATTTTTGGATAAATATTTATGTAGAAAATATCATATTTATTTTTCACAAATAAAATATGACAACAGCGCGCAATCGCACCTCTAGGTGTGTCGGTCACGCGCAGTAGAGAGTAGCAAAAAAAGCATCATGGCGTGCCACGATGTGGGACGTGCATAAATAATCAAAAATAACATGTAAATGACAGTCCACATTGATAAAGATAAGTGTATATTAACAACAATGTTCAATAAATGTATTAAACAATTAGGGTAGTTGGTGATTTTACTCAAAAACATTAGAACCAGCAGAAACGGCGAAATGCCAACATATTTGGTCCACCGATCCGAATGTTTGTGGTTTTATCATCAATATTGAACCAATTTTGAAAAATTTACACGTAATTTACAAGGTAACCTTTGATTAATGAGAGGAATCGAGAAATCATTTGAAGAAAATTGTCAAAACCGAGAAGTAAGGAGAAAAATCAGCTTGTCGGCGACAGCGGCGAGATCAAAGGCAAGTTATTTTATTCGGGTTCCGTACATTTTAAAACTTTATTCTCGAAATAAGTTTGTTCAAATAGGCTTATTTCTGTAATTTTTCCCTAGTTTTTCTAGTAGCGTAAAATAAAAATACCCATTTTTGAGTTTTGCATCTTTTTACCCTAGCTTGCTAGTAGCGTAAAAAGTTAAAGTGACGTCAATATTTATTTAATTAAAACTAAACTAAAATAAATTTATTAACCTAGTTTAACTAGTAGCGTAAGGAATATAATATTTTGTTGTTTTTACCCTATTTTATCTAGTAGCGTAAAAATAAAAGTATCGGCAATAATAATTTGTCCAAAACAAACTTTCATTTTTAACTTTAACACGTTTTTCACCCTAGTATAACTTGTACTAGTAGCGTAAAAAATAAAAGTCTCGACAATAATTATTTAAAAAAAAGGTATAATTTCGATCTGTTATATAGGTTTTTACCCTAGTTTTACTAGTAGCGTAAAAATATATTTTAAATTACATAATTTTAACCTAGTTTTTACTAGTAGCTTAAAATTGAAACTTTTTTAATTAATTTAATTAAGTTTTTACCCTAGTTTTTACTAGTAGCGTAAAAATATATTTTAAATTACATAATTTTAACCTAGTTTTTACTAGTAGTTTAAAATTAAAACTTTTTTGATTTATTTTAATCAAGTTTTTACCCTAGCTTTACTAGTAGCATAAAAATATATATATTTAAATTACATAATTTTAACCTAGTTTTTACTAGTAGCTTAAAATTGAATTTTTTTAAATTATTTTAATCAAGTTTTACCTTAGTTTTGACTAGTAGCGTAAAACTGAAATTGTTGACTAAAGTTATTTGTCAAAAAGGTAATTAGAATTTATTACTAATAAAATTTTTACCCTAGTTATACTAGTAGCGTAAAAAACTAAATAATAAAAGTTAATTTTTACTTGTAGCATAAAATAAAATAAAAATGGCTACTAACGAAGAAACAATTAAAGCATTAACTAAAAAACGTGGTGTTTTAAAAACTCGTAATACGAATTTTAAGAGTTACATGACTAAATATTTTAATACAGATAAGGCTGATATAACATCGGAAGAAATTATCGAAATACAAACAAGATTGAATGACCATGTTTTAATTTTAAATAATTTTAGAGAGTATCAAGACGAACTTGAGCTTTTAGACGAAGACCTTGATAAGCAATTGGCTTATAGGGAAGACTTTGAGAATTCATTTTTTAAAATTATTGCTGAAGCAAAAGCATTTTTGGATAAATTAATAAATACAAGGGAAAATTTTTCGAATAACCATTCGAATAATAATTCACATAATGTTTCTCAAAAAAATAATATAAAACTTCCGCAAATAAAATTACCTGTTTTTTTCAGGATTAATTGACCATTGGTTAGAGTTTAGAGATACCTTTCAGTCCCTTATTCATGAATCAAATTCTATTGACCAAATCTCGAAATTTCATTATTTGCGGGCAGCGTTGTCAAGAAGTGCAGGGCATGTTATAAGTTCCCTTGAATTTACGGCTAGTAACTACACTCTTGCCTGGGAACTACTTTGTGACAGATATAACAATAAAAAATTGTTGGTTAATAATCATGTACAATCTTTATTTGATATCCCAGTATTACCTAATGAGTCAGCAAATGCGATTCTAAATATGTTAGATAACATAACAAAACATTTAAATTCATTAAATAAATTAGAAATTCCTACTGACCAATGGGATATTTTATTAATTCACATATTTTCATCAAAATTAGATAAAAATACAGGTCGGCTATGGGAAGAACATAGGGCAAAAAATGAGTTGCCAACTTTAACCGAATTTAAAACATTTTTGCAACAAAGAGCAGACTTTTTTGATTCAATCAGAAAACCTGATTTTAAAACAAATGATTCTAAAACAAATGATTTTAAAAATAAAAATACTAAAATGAATTAATTTGTTTTAACAAATAATGACAATTCTTGTAGTTATTGCAAGGGTAAACATTTGATTTATTATTGTCAAACATTTAAAAATTTACCTGTATCAAAACGATATACTGAAATCAAAAGACTTAATTTGTGCGTAAACTGTTTACGTGAAAATCATTCACTTTATTCGTGTAAGGCAAATCATTGCAAAATATGCAATTTAAAGCATAACTCTTTACTACATTTTAATAAAAATACAAGTAATTTAAATACAAGTCAGGGCAGTCAGTCCAGTACTAATGAGGGCGGCCAGTCTAATCAAAATCAAGGCGTTCAGTCCAACACAAATCAGGGTAATCCATTTAATCAAAACAAAAATACTTTGAGTCAAAACAATCAAAATAAAAATATTTCAGATCAGACAAATAATTCTCGTGTCAATTTTTCTACTCAAATGAAGTTTTGCTTTCAACGGCAATTATTAAAGTAAAAGATTCCAAAGGGAATTTTATAAATGGTAGAAATCTGTTAGATTCGGGTTCTCAACCACATTTAATTAGTGAAGATTTTTACAAAAAATTGAACATTGAATCACAATCTACAAATTTTTCTATTATTGGAATAAATCAAGTTGAAGCCAATTTAAATAAAAGATGCAATGTTCATATTCAATCATGTCATTCTACATACAATACAATAATTTCATGTAATATAATAAAAACTATATGTAATGAACTTCCAGCACAAAATATAAATATTTCAAATCTTGATATGCCTTCTGTAGAGTTAGCAGATCCAGAATTTTATAAGCCAGGAAAAATAGACATGCTTATTGGAGCAGGTTTATTTTGGTCACTTTTATCTATACAGTTAGGTGTAGACATGCCAATTTTAAGAAAAACTAAATTTGGCTGGATAATTTCTGGACCTTTTGGTTTGGATAATAAAAATAAAAAATTGCATTGTAATTTTTCAAGGACAATTGATATACAAAATCAATTAACAAAACTTTGGGCTCTTGAAGAACCTTCTTATAATAATTAAACTAATTCAGATGATGAACAATGCGAACAAATATTTCAAAATACATTTAAACGCGATTTAAATGGAAAATTCATTGTTAAAATCCCTTTTAAGGATTCTCTTGAAAAATTAGGCGACTAAAAGCAAACAGCTTTAAATAGATTTCGGTCATTAGAAAACAAATTTAGTAAAAATACTATATTTAAAGAAAAGTATGTAGATTTCATGAATGAATATATTAATTTAGACCATATGTCATTAATTGAAGATTTTAATTCAAAAGAACCTTCATTTTACTTCCCACATCATGGAGTTTTAAATGAAGCAAGTTCTTCGACCAAACTAAGAGTTTTATTTGACGGTTCGTGTCCTTCAGACAGCGGGTGGTCAATAAACGATTTACAGTTTGTCGGACCGAAAATTCAACCTGATTTATACGAAATATTACTTCGTTTTAGACAACATCCAATTATTATTTATGCGGATATTGAAAAAATGTATCGGCAGATACTTGTCGATAAATCTCAAAGATCTCTTCAAAAAATTCTTTGGAGATCAGATCCAAGCCAGGAATTAAAAGAATATTATTTAAATACTGTATTAAATAATATTCTTTTAATGGTACTTCTTCGGCTCCATTCCTAGCAATTCGTTGTTTAAAACAGTTAGCTGTTGATTCATACGGTGGTTTGCCAGAGGCAGCTAAAGTAATCGAATCCGATTTCTGCGTTGATGATTTGCTTTCAGGTGAAGCTACAATTGAAAAAGCAGTAACTTTATGTAAAAATATTATTATAATTTTAAAATCTGCTGGAATGGAATTGAAAAAGTGGAATTCGAACAGTCAAGAATTGCTTGAAAAAATTGATCCTTCTGCAAGTACAGAAAATATTATTTTTGGAACTAAAGATGCTGTAAAAACATTAGGCTTATATTGGTCAAGTAACACAGATACACTTCAATTTAAAAACCAAAAATCTAAATTTAACGTAATAACAAAAAGATCAATTCTTTCAGATTTATCCAAAATATTTGATCCTTTAGGGTTAATTAGTCCTATAACAATTACTGGAAAAATTATTATTCAAAAACTTTGGTTAGAAAAACTTTCATGGGATGAATCACTTCCTAATGAACTTCATAATAAATGGCTTGAATTTCAGAATCAGTTATCTACTATTGAATCACTAAAAATTAATCGTCATATTTTATGCAAAAATCCAATCATTATTGAGCTTCATGGATTTTCTAATAGCTCTTTAGAAGCATACGGCGCGTGTTTATACATTTGTAGTATGAATGAAATAGGAAATATTTATACCCAACTTTTATGTTCAAAAACAAAGGTTGCTCCAATAAAATCTACAATTACAGTTCCTCGATTGGAATTACTTGGAGCAGTCGTTTTATCTCAAATGATTGATAAAGTTATAAATTCATCGGTAATACAGTTTAATAATATATATTTATGGTCAGACTCCAAAGTTGTTTTGAGTTGGATTAAAACACCACCTCATCAACTACAAATGTTTGTTGGAAATAGATTCTCAATTATCCAATCATTAACCAATCAAAATGATTGGAGATATATCAATACGAAAGAAAATCCAGCAGATATTTTATCAAGGGGAATAAGCCCAAATAATTTAAATAATTAAAATGCTTGGTGGTTTGGACCTGAATGGCTCATCCAGCCTCAAGATACCTGGCCAACGTCATTACTTCTAAATGAATCAAATGATTTAGATATTCCTGAATTAAAAACAAAAGTATCATCTTTAAAAGTTATTGAAACATTGTCCTTTCCTTTTGAAAGATTTTCTAATTTAAACAGATTAAAACGCACAGTGGCTTTTATTCTAAGATTTTCTTTTAATTGTAAAAATCCAAATAATCGACGTACTGGAATTTTATCAGTTGAAGAACTTAATTTATCATATATATCTATAATTAAAATTGTTCAAAATGAATCATTTTCGAAAGAAATTCAGAATATTCAAGAAAAAAATGACTTAACACAAAAAAGTAGTCTTTTAGGTTTTAATCCGTTTATTGATGAACAAGGAGTTTTGCGTGTCGGAGGCAGGTTGCATAAATCAAAATTTCCTTATGATAAAAAACATCAAATAGTTTTATCGTCAAAACATTATGTTACAAAATTAATTTTTAATAATGAACATTTAAGACTTATGCATGCTGGACCACAATTATTACTTTCAAATATTCGAGATAAATTTTGGCCAATCGCGGGTAGAAATTTAGCAAAAAGTACTGTTCATAACTGCATAATGTGCTTTAAATTCAAACCCAAACAATTGAACCCTATAATGGGAATATTACCAGAAATGCGCGTCTGTCCCAATCCAGTTTTCCAGGTTACAGGGGTAGATTACGCAGGTCCCTTTTTAATAAAAAAATCTAAAGGTCGTGGTAGTAAGACCTCAAAATGTTATATTTCGTTATTTGTATGCTTTGTAACTAAAACCATACATTTAGAATTAGTTAGCGAGTTAACAAGTGAGGCCTTTCTGGCAGCGTTGCAACGATTTGTTTCAAGACGCGGAAAACCTTTACATTTGTATTCCGACAACGGTGAAAACTTTGTAGGTGCAAATAAGGAACTGAAAGAATTAGGAACATTTTTGAAAAATAATGATCAGATAATAACTGAAAATTTAGCTCAGGAAGGAATTACATGGCACTTTATTCCTCCCTACTCCCCTCATTTTGGGGGACTCTGGGAAGCGGGGGTAAAGAGCTGCAAATTTCATTTAAAGCGGGTTTTAGCAAATGCACATTTAACATTTGAAAATTTTTACACAATTCTAACTCAAATTGAGGCTATATTAAATTCTCGCCCCTTAACTCACTTGTCAACTGATCCCAACGATATGGAGGCGCTGACACCTTCCCATTTCCTAATTGGACGAAAACTCACTTCTGTACCAGATCCAGATGTAACACACATTTCAGACAATCGACTAGTAAATCCGTGTTTTCACTTGTTTCACTTTTAGAATGTTGTTATTTAATTTTGATTTTTTTTTTTAATTTTTTTAAATTTTTTTTTTAATTTTTTTTAATTTTTTTAATTTTTTTTTGCACTTGGATATATTTGTTTAATAACGGGTATATTTAATTTTTATTGTTTTGTCGGTTTTTTATTGTTATCAAGTACTTGCATACCAAATTTCAAGTTCCTACGACCTCCCGTTCAAAAGTTATTGCAATGACAGGTCGGCCATCTTGTTTTTTGGTTTTGTTGATTTTTGTTTTTTATTGTGTCCCTACATACCAAATTTCAAGTTTCTACGACCTCCCGTTCAAAAGTTATCGCAACAACAGGTCGGCCATCTTGTTTCTTGTTTTTGTTGAGTTTTGTTTTTCATTGTACCCATATATACCAAATTTCAAGTTTCTACGACTCTCCGTTCGAAAAATGTCACTTTGACAGGTCGGCCATCTTGTTTTTTGGTTTTGTCGATTTTCGTTTCTCATTATACCCCTACATACCAAATATCAAGTTTCTACGACTCTCCGTTCGAAAAATGTCATTTTGACAGGTCGGCCATCTTGTTTTTTGGTTTTGTCGATTTTTGTTTTTCATTGTACCCATATATACCAAATTTCAAGTTTCTACGACCCTCGAAATATGTCATTTTTGACAGGTCGGCCATTTTGTTTTTTGGTTTCGTCGACTTTCAATTGTCATTATGTCCCTACATACCAATTTTCAAATCCCTACGATGATCCATTCAAGATTTATAAGAAAAACGGTTTTTTCAAAAAAATGTCTGCTCGCTGCGCTCGTCGGGACACTACGGCTAGTATTTTTTAGACTTAGTCTGTTTCAATAGTCACTATAAGCTTATATTTCAAATTTCAAGTCTCTAAATAAATCCAATCAAAAGTTATTACGAAAACGAAAGAAAATCATGATATGCCTGTTTTGGACTTCACGGCTAGTATTTTTTGGTAATTTTATGTATGTGTCTAGTTTGAATAGTCACCCTAAGCTTATATTTCAAATTTCAAGTCTCTATGTCAATTTAGTAAAAAGTTATTAAAGAAAGAAAAAAAAATAAAAAAAGTTTTTTGGACTTCAAAGCTAGTACTTTTTTACGTCAAACCTGTCCAAAAAGTTCCAATTAGCTTATATTTCAAGTTTCAAGTCGATAAGTCATACCGTTCAAAAGTGAAAAAATTACTTGCTTTAGGTATTTAGTATTGAATTATTTCGTCTAAAAAATCACCGTGTTTGCGGTTTCAGTCGATCCTCGTCGCGGGGCTTTGGACCTAGAGCCTGGCTAACGTGATTTTTATGTTGTAATTGTCTCGATTTTGGATGGCGTCCCCTGGGCTTTTGGCCCCCCAGCACCTTAATTTTAGTTCAGAACCGGGGTATCGGGTATAAAATGGAACCGTTAAACTATTTGCAATAGACTGGTAAAGGTTTCATACGGAAAAATTGTGTTTTAAGAAAGTTATTAACGAAAACATAAAATGCTGTACCCTTTCGTGGACGTTTCTGAAGAGCTCAGACCTAAAAATTTGTATGTCGCTTACGCCCTTATTGTTTATCAAAACCAGACTTGTGATACATCAATATCTTCGTCCGATTGCGTAGATTCGATTTCTGTCAAAAATCCCGCCTAGAGCCTAATTTCAGAGTACCATCATTTGTCAATCCCAGATATCAGTACGTTGCTCCTCACGTGTTTTTTTTTATATTGTCACACTTGCCGGGAATAAAAGGGATTTGTCCCGGGAAATTTTAGAACGCACATTTAGATCGATAAATGAGGAAAAGATTTTGTGCAAAAAACACCCCCAAACTCGAAAATTTGGGATAGTTCTACCTATTTGAAAGTCAGGGTATCGTTAAATGAAATCTGAGAAAATCGCCTGACAATTCGCACATTTCGCCGCGAGTTTTTTGATTGGCCGAAATTCTTAGCCTCACTTTTTGGACAAATATGAAACTTTTAAATTATTTATCTCGTTTAATATAAATCCTAGGGACTTGGGACCGGGACAGACGGATCGGAAATTTAAAATTCTAGGGGAACCCCCCCGCCTTCGGCGGTGGGGCCGTCCCACAACCACCCCTCTCAGACTTTTTGTTTAAAAGTTATTCACAATAAACCCCGACCGTGCAGATGATTTTTGGAAATTGCTCGATGCTGCATCTCTCTTTCACGATTTTCAAAAAAAAAATGCTGAAAGATAAGGGTCCTGTTCAAGTGCCTTTTAAAAATAGAAAACGTTGAAAAATCGCTACGAAAAGTAGCCTATTACCCGACGACACTCTACACGTGTCCGGTAAAAAAGGTCCGGAGCGGATAAAATCCCCCCCCTGGTTCACAAATCGCGCCCCAATTAGCCAGTTTCTAGAACGAACGCGCGTATACAGTCGCGAAAGGACAGAGCTAAATGGAAATTAGTATATGGTGGATTATCTTGTTTTGAACGTAAAAAATACAACAACACTTTTGGAAGCGCTGGTCCAAAGAATATGTCAATGAATTACAACAGCGGTCCAAGTGGAAATTAAACAAACAAGACTTAACAATTGGGACTTTAGTTTTAATTCGTAATGAGTTACAACCACCTCAATACTGGCTTCTTGGTAGAATAATCACTGTTTATCCAGGAGCAGATGGAATCAACAGAGTTGCTGACATCAAAACACAAAATGGAATCATCAAGAGATCTTTTTCAAAGATCTGTCCCCTCCCGATTGAGAACTGTGAAGTGAACATTAAAGAAAACAATGAGTGAACTTTGGTGAACTTTTTAATGATTTTTTATATGACTAGATAAACAAAACATAATTTTTACTTTAGTTTTAGTCTTGTTTTTTCTTCCTTGCTGGAAGCATGTAGAAAATATCAAATTTATTTTTCACAAATAAAATATGACAACAGCGCGCAATCGCACCTCTAGGTGTGTCGGTCACGCGCAGTAGAGAGTAGCAAAAAAATAAAGCATCATGGCGTGCCACGATATGGGACGTGCATAAATAATCAAACATAACATGTAAATGACAGTCCACGTTGATAAAGATAAGTGTATATTAACAACAATGTTCAATAAATGTATTAAACAATTAGGGTAGTTGGTGATTTTACTCAAAAACATTAGAACCAGCAGAAACGGCGAAATGCCAACAATTTATCTGCATTATGATTAAATCCGCCACAATGATAACAACGATGTAGAGAAATAAACTTAAAAATACGACACATTGACTAATTTAAAAAAATTCGCTCACTCATTATTCATAATTCTTTTAAACGTGTTTGGGTCACATTCTAGTATAGCCATAAAGTTAGTTTTCATCTTCTTTATTAAAATAACTTAAGTGTGTATTGTCATTTTTTAAAAAGTCATTGTGAATTTTAAGATTTTTTATTAATTCTTCCTCATTCATTTCCACATCTATATCCACAATTTTTATGCAAGGGTTTTTTAGACTAGGAGCACTTATATTATAATTTTTACCAAGTTTTGCCTCAGCAGTTCTAATTTTATCAATTTCTTGCTTCGAACTGCATTTTATTATAATACCTCCTTCTTGTGCCTTTTTAACTTCAGATATACCTACTTGAAGATTATTTGGACATATGTGTTGTTTTATAGCTTCTTTCGTTACATTACATTCTTGATGCTTATTTTTGGGCTTGATAACCAGGACTTCTTTCGCAATACTTGCATAACTTTTTTTAAACATATTGGTATCACTGTTTGTTAGATTAAAATCACTTCTATTGTTTACAAATGTTTTTAACAAGCCAGCACTTTCATCCCAGTCTCCCCTATACTTATTTATGATTTCACTTTGTTCTTTGATAACATTGGTATTATCTTTTATTATAACACTTTGCTTTTTTATTGTATCAACACAAACTTTTAATTCCTGCTTTATTATTTTAATGTCATCCTTAACCTCACTTATTTGGTTTGCTTCTCCTATATGTTCTTGTACCATAGTTTTAAGTTTTTCGAAAGTATTTGTACTCATATTAGAAATTTGCTCAAAATCAACACATTTCTTAACTATAACTTGCACTAAATTATCTTTACTTAATCGATTTAAACTAGCAGTTAGTGTAGAGATATCTACACCGCTCGCCATCTTGCTTGCAATATCGATTCTTCAATAAAGAACATTATAAATGGTATAGCCTACCCACTGTCAAAACTCTTAAACAAAATCTTTAAAACAGGTTTATGCCCCAACTTATTCAAAACTTCAGTAGTAATACCAGTATTTAAAAAAGGGGATAGGCAAGATCCAGTAAACTACAGACCCATATCCATAATAACCAATTTCACTAAGATTTTTGAAACCTTAATAAAAATTCGAATTGAAAGTATCATTAAAAAATATAAAGTAACTAGAGTAACAGTAACCAGAACAAATAGTACTCTACCTGAACTCAGAGTTCGAAAGACGATTGGACAGCGCAGTAGCAGATTCCTTGGTCCAAGGATATATAATTCGCTACCAGAAAATCTGAAACATGCAAGAAACAGTACTTTATTTAAAAAACTATGCAAAAATTATATTTTGTATTTGCCTAGGGAAAATATTAATAGACATATTGACCTCAAAATTAAATTAAATCTACTGTATTGATACTTACCTTACCTTACTACCTTTTAACGGTTATACTTACCTTTTCCTATAACAATTATTTACTTATTTATTTGTCTGTTATTTATTTATTTGTATGTATTTTATCTATTATTTAATTTAATTTAATTATGTATTTTTATTTATTATTCGTATTTAATTATGTATTTATATTGTATTTATATTTTATTGATTTACGGTTATACTTACCTTTTCCTATAGCAATTATTTATTTATTTATTTGTCTGTATTTTATCTATTATTTAATTATGTATTGATATTTATTTATTCGTATTTAATTATGTATTTATATTGTATTTATATTTTATTGATTTATATGTTTATTTACTTTTGTTATGCACGCTCAAATGTTTCTACATTTTCTGTGCTGTTAGCATATTTGTTGCCCTTTTAGCATTTAATTAGGATTTGTACCTGTTATATATTTTTTTCTGGGAATAAATATTATTATTATTATTATTATATATATATATATATATATATATATATATATATATATACAGAGCGGTCCAAAAGTCACCCCCCCCCCCCCTCTTAACTTTCGAACCAGTTGAGATATCGACTT
>CAUEHQ010000611.1:28675-63836 GCA_958510825.1 Brachypterus glaber | reverse complement strand
TCGGAATCAAAAACCTCACTTGAAACAAAAGATCACTAGAATCAATTTTATTATGTAGCAACTTGTACAAAAAAGTGACCGAGTATATCTTTCTTCGCGTGTTTAGTAATTTAAATCCAAACCTTGACATCAAATCCGATAAATCAGACCCTTGGAGGGTATGTTCCATCAATTTTTGAGGTATAAAATTTTATAAATCTGCGCTGCAGATTCAATACCATCTATATAAGTGTCGTAATAATATTCCAATTTGGATCTTACAAAAGAGCTATATAAGACTTTTAGACAATCAGAGTTTTTAAAATTATTGCAGGTCCGAAAAATGAAGCCTAGCATTTTTAACGATGATTTTACAATATGAGAAATGTGGTCTGTAAATGATAATGCTGGGTCAAAAATAATCCCTAAATCTTTAATAGTATTGACTCTTTTAAGTACTAAACCATTAATATTATAATAAAAAAAATATTTTGTTAACCTTTCTTGTAAAACTCATTATTTTACATTTGGAAATGTTTAATTTCAGCTTGTTCTGTACGAACCATAAATTAACAGCTTCAAGGCAAGACTGTAAAAACCAGCAATCATATAAAGAAGAAAGAAAGAAAGAAAGAAAGAAATAATTTATTGTGTTACAAAGGGTTTACACTCGTCAATGTACAGTACAATTAAAAAAACATAGAATACATATAAGTAAAATATCAAATTTTTATGAGTTTCAGGTTACTGATAATATCATCCATTTTGTAAAATTTGTTTTTTATTAGAAATGTTTTGATTACATTTTTAAATGTTTTGGTTGACAAGGATTTCACCTTGGTAGGGAGGCAATTGAATGCTTTAGGTCCATAGTAATTAATGCCATTTCTTGAACGATCTAGTCTTATGAAATCAATATTTATGTTGTTTTGATTTCGAGTATTATAATAATTTTCATGTTTATTATAGATATGAATATTGTTTTTAACATAAGTTAGGCATTCCAGAATATACATGCAGGGTAGGGTAAGTATATTTGCTTAGCTGAAAGCGTGCGCACAGTCAGCTCTGTACTCTAATTTAAATAATACTCTTAGAGCCCTTCTTTGAAGCCCAAACAGTCTGTCTGCGGAAGATGCGTGCCCCCATACTAATAAAGAATATTGGAGTCTGCTGTGTATTGTTGCGAAATATACGGTTTTTGCTACCTCAAAAGATACAGTACCAGAAAGGCATCGCAGGGCATATACATACTTTGAAATAGCTGAGGCTACATAATCTATATGCCTATGCCACACAAGGCCGCTGTCTATATGGACGCCCAGAAATTTTACTGATTCTGGATTGACACAATCACCCAGATGTCTAAGTGTAAATATAATGTTTTCTGTTTTTGTATCATTCAAGCTTAACCTATTCGATGAGAACCACTCTAGGGCATGCGTCTGCGTCTGATTCATACTACTTTTCAAATTATCTATGTTTTTGTTTTTCTTTAAAATCGTCGTGTCGTCTGCAAATAAGACGAAATCAGCATCAGGGTCAGCATTTATTATGTCATTTATATAGGCGAGAAAGAGCACAGGGCCAAGGACGGATCCCTGCGGTACCCCGATGCTGACCTCTTCTACTTGAGAAGACTTTTTATTTATTATAACAATTTGTTTTCGGTTTTTAAGATAGGATAACATAAGGTCAATAGCTTCTTGTGAAAATCCGTATTTTTTTAGTTTCTCAATTAGTATATTTGGACAGACGCAGTCGAAGGCCCTAGAGAGATCACACAAAACAGCTCCTATGTAATCCAGGCCCTCAAAACCATCAACAATTATGTTTATTAGTTTATTTATTGCATCTGTGGTAGATTTTGAGTTTCGGAAACCAAACTGAGATGGGTTGAAAAGGTTGTTTTTTTCAAAAAAATAAACTATTTGTTTTTTTAAAGCCTTTTCATAAATTTTTGAAAATAGAGGTGTTATAGCTATTGGCCTAAAATTTGAGGGATCATCACAAGATCCTTTCTTATATACCGGCACAATTCTGGATATTTTAAGTGATTCCGGGTAAATTCCTGTAGATATACTTTCATTTATCAATTTCGTCAGTGGAATATATATTAGGTTACCAATGCATTTGATTATTTTGGTATTTAATCCATAATGATCAATGCAGTCACTGTTTTTTAAGCCAAAGATTATATCTCTGAGTTCTGTATAGGACACCTCGGAAAAACTAAAATTTAGATCAGAGACAGAGTGAGACTTTTCAATGTACGCTCTAAAGTCGGTTTTAACTTCCGGTATGTTGTGTGATAGGTCTTGTGATGATCCTTGATTTTAATTTTTTAAAATTATAGTTAAATTTTATCATAACCGCATCATGATCTGATATATTAAGGGGTAACACACTACTAACATATTCAGTCTCCTGTAAATTAGTAAATATGTTATCTAGACATGAATTTATTCTAGTTTTAGTAGTAATAGTTTCCCTAAAATTAAAGGAATGAAACATATCCAAAAAATTTGAGCTATCTTTATTTTTTATAAGTGTGTTTATGTTGAAATCCCCATTGATAATTGTGTCCCCTTTAAAAGAGGTAATTTTAGCTAAGAGTTTCATCATAATCTCAAAAAATATATCTAATTCTTTTATCGCTGATGATCTATAAATTGTAATTACGAGCAAATTTTTATTGGATCTATTGCATTCCACGGCGCCTATCTCACAATGACGTTCCACAGACAGACTGGTGAGGTCTGGTCTTTCCTTACAGTAAGGTGCTAATAGTGAGGAAGCAAATATACTTACCCCTCCCCGCAGGTGAACTTTCCGGCAATAGCCCCCTACCAAGGTGAGTTCATCAAGTTGTGTAACCTCTAGTTTATTTGATTTTAGCCAATGTTCACTAATACACAAAAAACCATGGTTTAACTTTAAATTATTTTGTATTTGGTCCGATAGTATGTGCGTTTTGTTACTTAAACACTGAATGTTTATATGTAATACACTTATATAGTTTTTAGATAGGTTTACATCCGAAAATTCGAATTTTTCCTGTTTATATTATGGCATTTCTTGAAGTCGAACCTTCTAAACCCTACTCCAGAGGGCCAAAATACTTTGGAATAAATTTGTTCCTTGAGTTCGTAGCTGCATCCAAACATAAAACATTTGTTTTGGGTACCATCTGTAGGTAGTTCTTTTAAGATTATTTCACCATGATACTTTTGTTCGGTTTTACTTTTTATTAAACTTAATACAGCTTCATTTGCTATGTGTCTTTTAAATCTATTTAAATATAGCCAGATCTTCGGTTTAGCTGCCCATTCAACCTCATCTGATGTAGACTCGCCAAGTTCTTTTTGCCTATATTTTTTGTGCTTAACCACTGTAAAACCTTCGTCGTTGATTTTCTTAGTGTTTTCTTCATTTTGTGCCTTTTTAATAGCTTCTGAGACCTGTTTCTGAGTAATCTTTGTTTGTTTACGTCTCTCTTCTTCTTCTTCTTCTTTTTTCTGTTTGGCCTTTGTCTTGGGGCAATTGGCCAGTTTCTCATTTCGTTGCATATGCTGAGAACTGGTATTTGATGCTTCGACATCTGTTGGATTGCACAAACACCTGTCCCTTTGCTGGTGCTAGGCGGTGTATTATGGGTTGCCTGACTTACCGGCATACCTGTGTTTTCTAGCGTATTAATTTTAAAATATAACAACTTCATTTTGTCCTCCATCTCAGATACTAATTTATCTAATACCTTGTTTAGGCTTGAGAGATGGCTATTTTCCTTCATTATGTCCTGGATCTGTATGTCCTTCTCAGAAAATGCCGAACATGCTTGGTGTGACATAACCTCACTTGTACAGTTTATACATTTGTAGTCTAGTTTTTCGCCCTCCGGTAAGTTTACACATGAATAATGATAACACGATCCACAAGTTACACAAACTACACCATTGACGAATTTTCTTTTGCATTTTGTGCATTTTTCTCTTGATTATCGGCGATATTTACGGGACCGTTGCCGGCATCACCCGCCATTTTTTTTTTATGAAAGACTTTATGGAAATAAATATTTTTAGGTCATCTGCAAAGAGAAGTTTAAGACATCTTATAAAATTAGGCAAGTCATTGATAAAAATTAAAAATAACAGAGGCCCTAAGTTAGAACCCTGTGGGACACCTGAGGTGGCAATAAATGTTGCTGACTGGTAGTTATTATACTCAACAAACTGAAGTCTATTTAAAATATAACTTTGAAATAACTGTAGAAGCTCAACATCAAAGTCAAATTCACATAATTTATACAGAAGTACAGGATGGTCGATTTGATCAAACGCCTTTTGAACGTCGGTATAAATAACGTCTACTTGTCCACCATTATCTAACTCCTCAGAAACATATTGAGTTAGAAGGGCCAAGTTAGAAACCGTGGAACGTTTTTCAACAAAACCATGTTGGTATACCAACATATTCATTCATATATGAAGATATTCTGTTTTTTATTTGAGAATAAATTTTATCATAAATTATACTTTCCAAAATTTTTGCAAAATTGCACAGGATAGAAATAGGTCTATAATTTTTAATATTTTTTGGATCACCCGATTTATGAACTGGACATACACGAGAAACCTTCCATGTATTTGGAAAAGTGCTGGTTTTGAGAATCAAGTTAAAAAGGCTAAGCAGTGGTTTTACTAGAAATAGAAATAGAAAGTTTATTAATTGTCTGATAAAAAATACATAGGTATAATATACATACACAATATAAAAAGATCAGGAACAATACGTCATATATAAAAAAAGCATTAAACAGAATAAAAAATTATTAAATTTAAAGAATTAAAATTTAAACTTAAACAGAATACTTCACTCGTGTAAAAATAGAGACGGATTTTTACGCATTTAAATATTGCGACACCGTATACGGTTCAATATCACAAATGTATCTAAATAATTTTGACTTAAATTTACCAATGATTCGAATATCTTTTATAGTAATCGGTAATTTATTATAAAATTTAATGCCTGCATAGAACGGGCTTGTTTCATAAATGCTTAGTCTGTGACTGGGAATATTATAATCTAAATTATTTGCTCTTGTAGTAAAATTATGACTTATTAATTGTTGATTAAATAATGATTTATTTTTAAACATAAACATAATAGTTTCGTATGTATACCTGGAAATGTGAGTAAATTATTCGTTTTGAAACAATTTCGACAAGAGTCTGTATAGCGCATATCAAGCATAACACGCAAAATCTTTTTTTGATTTATAAATACCCGTGTTGCGGCAGAGCTACCTCCCCAAAAAATTACACCGTATTTCAATAAGGGATATAAGTAACTATAGTATACTGTTCTAGTAATATACAGTGGTAAATGTTTGTGAATCACTCTAACAGAATAACAAGCTTGTGCTATTTTTTGCATGTTAAGTCAACGTAATTTTGAAAATTAAGAAAAGTGTCAAAGTTTAATCCTAAAAGTTTTGTAGAGTTTACTATACCGGGTGTTTCAGGAAGGTGGTTCACCCCCCTTAACTTTCTTATACTTTGAGCTATCCAAATGAAATTTGGAGATCATGCATAAGACAAAATTTTCGATTTTTTGACATATCAAACAACTTTTTTTCACTTCCGGTTTCACCGGAAATGACCTTAACTTTCGATTTTTAAATGGGACACCCTATATATTTTTACACATTTTGTCTTAGAAATTAATTCTGAATACAACCATATGTCACTTGTCAATTTTTGACAGGTCATGTCATTTTTTATTTAAATTTTCATTTTAAACCTAGAGTTCCTTGAATTGGCTTATTTGCTTAATTTTTGGTCTAGTTTCTTAAGAAAAATACTATTTTGATTTTTTTCCTAAAACTCTATTTTTGGTGCGCTCTTAAAAGTTTAAAAGTTACACTTTTGCCCATAAGTCATTTTTTTTTAAATGGGAAGAGGGTGGCTCATTACTTTTAAATGATAGAGAATTTTTTTGCGAACATTTTGATACTACACATGCATGGTTTATTTTAAAGGACTTAGCATTAAAATACTAATTTTTACTATTCACTTTTTGTAATTACATTTGCATTCAGATTTAATAAGACAAAACAAAAACTGAGATGGCTTTGAAAAACAATTTTTAGAAATGTCATCCTTCAAGTTTTAGTTTTGACAGTTTTATAGTTCATACTCTGATAGCGTTGATAAAACTTTCAAAATGTTTTTCATAGCCATCTCAGTTTTTGTTTGTCATATTAAATCTGAATGCAAATGCAATTACAAAAAGTGAATAGTAAAAATTAAATGATCTCCAAATTTCATTTGGATAGCTGTAAGTATAAAAAAGTTAAGGGGGGTGAACCACTTTCCTAAAACACCCGGTAGAGACGGAATTTTCTCCTAAAGATATCTCGGTGGGATAATATAATTGATTTTGCACCGTATGAAAAAATAGACAATTAGTTTTGTTTATATTTAATATTAATTTATTATTTTTTAACCAAGACTGAATTCTTTGGAATTGTAAATCAATTAAACTTAAAAACTCTGATTTTTTTTTGAAGCGCATGAGGGCCGTAGTGTCATCGGCGTAACTTACAAGCAGGGAATTGAGAAGTGCTGTTTCAAATATATCATTTATGAATATTAAAAATATAAGGGGACCTAAAATACTTCCTTGAGGAACTCCTATATTAAGTTCAGTATACATTGACTCAAAGACTTCTGAATTTAGCGTAACTGATACTTTTTGTTTTCTAGATTTTAAGTAAGACTTTATTAATTTTAGCGCAACACCGCGTACGCCGTATCTTTTAAGCTTTCTTATTACCAACTTATGATTTAAGCAGTCAAAAGCTTTTGACAAATCTAAGAAAATACCACAAGCAATTAATTTATCTTCCAAGGCTGCTATGATTGACTGAAAAAATTCAAATATTGCAGTATCAGTATTTTTATTTTTTAGAAAACCGTGCTGATATTTGCTAAAAAGATTGTGTTTATTAAAAAAAATTATAATTCTGCTAGAAATCGCGGATTCGAAAATCTTTGAGAAAACAGTCAACAAACTAATTGGCCTGTAATTATTAGGTGCACAGTCCTTAGCAAGAAAGCTTGGAATCTTATCGTAGCCAGATGTCGATTTGTTTTTTAATTTTTTAGTAGCTTTTAATACGTCTTGTTCTGTTATACTATGTAGACTGACATGCCTATTTGACGTGGCAGTATTAAATTTTATATTATCGTTCATATTGGATCTGGTATAGACACTAGCAAAATAGTTACCGAACATATTAACAATACCCTTCGGAGTATTAATTTCGGTTTCTTCATAATACATGGAACCGGGGATTCTGGATTTACCCTTTTTACCCTGCACATATTGCCAAAATTTTGAAGAATCATTTTTTATATTGTTTTCTATATCGTTTAAATATTTTTTATAAGCTTCAGGAATTTGACGTTTAACTAATTTTCTAAATTGTTTGTATTTATCGTGATAAACTTGAGTATTAATTTTTTTTGCGTTTTTTGTGATAGTAATCTTTTTTATTTAAATTTTTAATAATTTCTTTGGTATACCAGGGTGCGTATGGACGCTTTTTACGCTTATTTTCAAAAGTAGGAACACAATGCATTGGTCTAAGACCGTGTATAATTTCTCATAAAAATAATTACAGGCCAGGTTAATATCATTAATGTTTTCTAAATAGGACCAGTCTATAGCTAAAAGTTTTTCATAAAGTAATGGAAAATTGGCTTTTTTTAAATTGTATTGTTTTTGATCAGGATTGTTGCCAAAGTTTTGATAATTTGGCGAGATAATATTGAAATTAATTTCAAGTGGAGGATGATATGAATCAGGAACTACAAGAGGTATAGCATCAGCACTTAGTTGACACTCTATGTTCGAGTAAACCAAGTCCAATAATCGATTATCAGCGTTTAGAATATGATTAAATTGTTTAAATATCCCTACACCCTACAGGGTACAAAAGGGAAACAGATTATATATATATTAAATTGTTTAAAATTACAGAAATCTGAAAAAACTCGCAAAGCATTGGATTTTCTCTCATTAATATTGTAGATAAAATTTGTTACATTAAAATCACCAATTACAATTACGTTTTTACCATAAATATGTTCAAACAAAGCTAAGTCCTCTAAAAAAAGTTCAAATTAACTTACTGAAGCATCAGTTATATAAACAGTAATTACAATTTTATAGACTTTACAGGGTTATTCAGAAAGGAGGGTGCCAAGGTCTTATGGGGCTTTGGGCCATAAGCGGTCAAGTCTGACAGGTGTTCCAAGTTATTACACTTGGTATAATCAACAAAAAAAAAGTCAATGGGCATCACCCTCACAATTGAGCCGTTTTTGAGGTACTGATCTTTAATCATGTGTATTATATTCTTTGTTGTGTTTTTGCAATAAGACAAATTAATGGTATCACAATGAAATATGTACGTCCATTAAGGGGTAGGCAAGCGCCTTAAAGTGCAGAATACGTTTTGGTGTCATTATTCGTCTTCATCAGAAGAATCTAATAATACCGGTACTTGAGATAGACTTTCAGCAGGTAGTTTTATTGCCTCTTGATATTGAGCATATCCCAAATACCAAATCACTGTCATGATATGTGCACAACATCCCACCGTTCTGAGACCGTTTTTACATTGACAACTGTAGCCAAGAATGGCTTCCCCACCAATCTTGTCTATGTCTATGAGTATGTACAGCAAATAACGTGTACTTGAGTGGTAGCGATATTGTATCCTTGCTTTAACCAACAATGCATTGTTAACAGTAATTCCAAAATTAGCTAAAGGCAATGACTCTGTATGTTTGCATATTTCAATGTAATAACGGTCGGAATCATGGACATGCTCCTCATAATAAGATTAGCTCTGCTAATCTATTTGGCTCATGCACTAATGCCAACATTCGTCTAGCAATATCTTCACCAGCATCCTTATCTGATATTATTGCAACTCTGGTACAATTGATCAAAGTACAAGTAATTCTAAAATCTTCTATTAAATGGGGAATCGATTTATTTTGCCAGACCTTATAAAAATATCGGAATATCTCTTGACATGGCCATTTCGTGACTCGACCACATACCTGCACTTGGTCACTAAGCGAGATTTATTCGCACTTAAAGTATCTAGTTGCAACTGATTTGGTTCGCAGAACGCTGGCGATTGTACAACAAAGCCTTCATTTCGAAGGAAAGGCAGCACATCCCGGAACCCACGATCTACAATAAAAATGTCGCCGGTTTGGAACATTGTTCTGACCAGTGCATTTTTTTTAAAGGAGCTTTTCATGATTGATGCATCATTTCCTGTAGCTGTATAGGGACCGAAAACTTCTAAAATATAGCCATCAGGAGCTACAATCATAAAAGGCTTAAGAAGTGGTCTGTGCTTGTGACCAGAATAATAACGTCGTTGAAAAGCACAATTGGAACTTTTTTGTATATATACATAAGTGCCATCTAAAATGGCAATTAATGCATATTCATTAGTAGTTTGAAATAATATAAGGGCTATTGGGGTTATATGCCTTTTAAGACTTTCACGTGACAAATGCTCTAACCCAAGATAACGGGGCACAAGATCAGACAAAAGGCGTGCATTTTCCAGATGGTATTCCATTGTCGACCTTGGGACATTAAACATACTGGCAATTCTTTCATCAGAATCTCCGGTTCTGTATTTACAAAGTAGTATAGCTAAACCTCTTTCGGGTACTTTGAGACGTTTGAGTGATGGACACTCATTAATAATATCTCTAAATTGTCCCTTAGTAACCCCAGTCCAATTAAAAATATCGTTATCTTTCATGTCCTCAAAGAACTCGAAATTAAACAAACTGGAAGTGCCAGATAAGGCAAGATGTCTTAGTTTATCGACCATATCTTCCACTTAACTTGCCGTCAAATCATAACGGATATTGTCAACAGGACCCTCTGTCCATTTCGATAAATTATGTTTAGAGCAAACTCGTGCGCTTTCAGGTATATGGAACTTAAAATCCCTGAGCACTTGTGCACGGACAGTATCATTAATTCTATGGCGAGTGTTGCGTTGGCACCTCTACATATATTTAATGATATGGTACATGTGGCCTTACTAGATGTATACCTTTTTATGTATTTTTAATTAAAGATTAAGATTTTATTGAGATAAAGGGAAAAAAATTACGGATAAAAAAGTTTGGGGCGAAAAAGTGACATCGCCCCACCCCCCCATTTCTTACCTCCCTGGTTAAAATTACCAAACAAAAATTAACATGAAATGATAGCTTAAAGGCTTTTTTAAAAGCTAAGGGATGTGCAAACATTCGTTATCGTGGTTTATAAGGTTCCAGAAATATTAAATAAAAGCTACTTTTTAGATGTACCCTTACGAGGCCTTACGACCCTCGTTAGGTTAATATCCAAACCAACAAACAACAAAAAGTTCAAACCTCTTAAATTTCTTGAAGGTATTTCTGAATAACCCTGTATTGACGTATATTTATATTAACAAGAAAGTCGAATGATTGTCTTAAATGAATCTCCTTGTTTATATTGTTTCCTTTCTAAAAAAGCTTAAAGACTAGTCTTTTTGTTTTAGAAATGCGTAGATATGACAGTTTAATATTAATAAATCATAATATAATCATATAATATTATTATAAAATTTATTTCGTGACACCTTTTTGAGAGAATACTTAATCATCTAATCATCTTTATTTCAGATATTCCTAGATCTGGGAGAAAGATACATCATTAAGCCAGAAAACATTAAAAGAGGTCGTTTATTGGGTCGTGGAGCATTTGGTTTTGTGTTTAAAGGCACCTGTAAAGTCCGCGGTTCGAACAACATGATTGAGGTTGCGATGAAAATGTTGCAACCGGTGCAACCCGGATCAAACGCCCGGTCTTCTGCGAATGTTGTATACAAAGCTGCACAAGGCAAATGGGATCGGGACCCTTTGCAATATGCTTGTAAGGCATATTGTACTGCGCGACAAGAGCTTAATATACTTCTATCGTTGCGACATCCAAATATAGTACCTTTTGTAGGTATTTGCACCTGTCCGTTAGCCCTGGTGCTAGATTTAGCTCCACAGGGAGCTCTGGATTTAGTTCTTAGGCATTATAGAAGATCTGGAGCTAAAGTGGGACCTTACACGCTGCAGGCAATTATTTTACAAGTGGCTAAAGCAATAGAGTATTTACATAGACAGCATATTATTTATAGGGATTTGAAATCGGAAAATGTCTTGGTCTGGGAGATGCCACCTCCGTTTGTGTATCAACCGGAGCATCCTGTTCATATTAAAGTTGCTGATTATGGTAAGTTTTTTGGAGGTTTCTTTATTTAATTAAAATAGGTGTATGCAAAAGATTTTATATTTTACAGAACAAATACAATTTTCATTACAGGTATAAGTAGATTGACGCTACCTTCAGGAACTAAAGGTTTCGGAGGAACCGAAGGGTTTATGGCCCCAGAAATAATGCGTTATAATGGGGAAGAAGAATATACAGAAAAAGTAGACTGCTTCTCCTTTGGAATGTTTATATACGAACTCTTGACCCTTCACCAACCATTTGAAGGTCACGAATCTGTCAAAGAATGCATTTTAGATGGTGGTAGGCCACCTTTGACCTACAGAGAAACTTTATATCCGAGTTATTTCCTCGATTTGATGATTTTGTGCTGGTCTCAGCAACCAAAGGATAGGCCGTCCGCCAGCCAGATTGTTTCGATAGCCAGTGCGCCTGAATTTACGCATTTAAGCGATGTCACGTCGTTGAAGCATCAGGATCCGATTACAGCGTCCACCAGTGCAGCGTTGTCACATATTACAGGTATTTACTGTTCAAAGTTGATCAATTAATTGACTTACAAGGGGGTTCGATATATGAGGTTAGTGTGCGCAAGTGCAGGCATGGGCAGATTTAGGGGGCATGGGGGCCATGCTCTCCCCCCCCCCAGCTAGATTTATTAGCATAGAAATACCTTAAAAATTATATTTTTGGTTAATGCGCAATGTTTTTCCTTATGGATGCACCCCCCCTTAAAATGAAATAAATCCACTCCTGAGTGCAGGGGCAGAGTAGTGTTTTATTTACTCAGGCACTTGGTGTACAGTATTCGATATACTTCTCAAGACGCGGGACTACGTCACTAAGAAGGCATACATTACTTGACTCTCCGCACGAAGAAGCGGATACATCGGGTAACCTTGTGTAAAATTATTAAATGACTTTGGTTTGGACTTATACTCGAACTATAGATTTTTTTGGTATTGTATGTATATATATATATATTTATTTATTTATTTATTTATTTATTTATTTATTTATTTATTTATTTTCGGTGTAGGTACATAGTCATGGAGAGCCCCAAATAAGCTTTTGGCTTGTGCTAGGGGCTCTCCATTGATTTTGATGACAATACAAAGTTATAAAAAGTTGTAACCACGCAGTAAATTTTATAGTTCCAAATTCTTGAATATATTAACTCCAGTCCATTAAAAGTAATTCTTTTTTATCCATGCCTAATTTTTTTTAACTTCCAAGCTGTATAAACTATAAATATATATATATACAGGGTGATTCATAAATAGTTTTAGAAAAAAAAACTGCTGCTTATTTGAGTTGTAAGTAGTCGAATTTTCTAGTGCTTATATTTTTTTTCGATAAAAAAAAATATTTTCTAAAACCCTCTAAATTCTTTAGAAAACGACGCCTATGTTTATTTCGCTCTCGATTTGGCCTTGATATTCATCCGCTAGCTATAGATGTTGCCAAATCTCCATAACCTCAAATATTTGTTTTTGACGCATAAATTTTAAAAAGACGTGCTCTTAGTAGGTTTAAAATTAACAAAAGATGTGTAGTTTACTTATTAAAGGCTTTTAGATTTGAAGATGTCACAATTTAAGCCTTGTCCTGAACCGAAAAGTAAGGCTCTGATTTGTTTAATATGGATATATCCATATGTGGGAAGTCGAATTTAATTATTCATTACAGTAATAAATAAATATGTATGCTTTAAATATAAGTGATTATAATCATGTGGTATATATCCCACACCCTGAATATGTACGGGAATATACCAGTGCAGTGTTAATTTTCTTGTCCAAGAAGAAATTAGAGGATCCTCCATTAATATGAAGCAAAAAGTATGTAATTTTTGTGAAAAGTGCTTCAAAAATGGCACCATCATGGTTTAAACAGAATTTGTTAGCTGCAAGGGTATTTAAAGTTTTTCACAAAGAATATTGTGAAGCTCAGTATAAATTTATTGATCTTTTTATAATAAACAGATCAAAATATTATAATAGAATTGTGGCAAACAATTTTTTTGGATTAACATGTAAGCAGAATGAGCTCGTGCTTAGGGCAGCAAGAATTGGAGGTGCTGTGCTTGGAATGCACCTATAAGAAGAAATAAGATTTGTTACATATTTTGTTTTTTAATCATTATGCCGCAGGAGTCTGTGTATAGGCAGGCAGAACAACTGATCTCTGCTTAGGGCATTAGTAGATTTTAATCTGACACTGCACAAGATTCTTATTTTAAATATTTTACTAAAATTATTTCAGTGGGGGTTGATTTTTGTGACTCAGTTAAGATTTCATAACTTAATGAAAGCAGTATTGAGCTGTTCAAGAATCATGTCACCAATCCCCCCTTCCCTCTTTAAGTACACCTTTCATCAGCTTTTGAGCAACCCCTGCCTTATGTAGGTGACGTCATTCTTGAACAGCCCCCCTATACAGATTTGAAAGAATTTTAACGTACTTGAGAAAATAATAATTTATTTTTTTTAGAATGTTCAAGTTTTGGGGACAAAATGCAGGAGAAAGAAAAAGCATCTGATGTACTAAATGTTAACTTAAGCAATCACCAATTGTGAGAACGTTTTTAATGTTATGCACCCAATAAAACAGAAATGTGCAAGGTTTCCTTATTAACCCCTTCACAGTGCAGTGAAAATAAAGTTTTTGTGCCAAAAATGTGCTAATTAATTTTTTTAACATGATATTATCATGTGATATGTTTTTGGGGTTGCTGAATCTGAATCTATCTATCATCTATCAAAAATAATACATTCTTTTAGGCAGTTATTTCTTCTATTGTGAATACAAAACAAGTTATGCCCAGAAACAATTTTTTACATTTTGGGGGAGGGGCTAGAAAAAAATTATTATTACACTTGTGTAATTTTATTTTACCTTTTAAGTGTTTTTTAATTTTTCTCCTATTGTTAATAAAAAAAATAAGACCCAAAATAAAAATTTAACCCCGGTTTTACCCCCAACCGATATAGTTGAAATACGAACTTTCTTACACCAAAAGCTAAGAAAAAAGTTCCGATACATGTAGATCTAAAAATCGTTTTTAAGGGTACCATGGGCCTTTAAAAATGGTGTATTTTGAGAGACCGTAATTCTCTTAGAATCGGGTTTTGGAACTACATGTATACAAACGTTTTTTCTTAGTTTCTGATGGCGTCGGTATGGTGAAAAATGTTACACCAATACTAAGGTGGGGTATATGTAACCCCATCAGAAAAAAAGAAGAAAAAAATATGATCACACAGGGTGACACAAATCTCTACTCACGCACATCTCTATATTGGATATGGGGAGAAATAAAACACCCTTGTAGATTTTAGACGCTTTATTTCACTTTGACTATACGTGAAGAAGTAAAGTATAAAGTATAAAACAACTGTATAGAACCTTATGTTTATAATATCTTAAAATAACAAATAGTTAAATTGCGATTCGATTCTGCTTAGTAAGCTATTAAGAGCACAGGCTCTAGTATTCATTGGGTTTATTATTGTTAATTAGGGTGGCAAGCTCAATACTCTCACTCAAAAATAAACCCATATTAAATTAAAAAAATATTAGACAAATGTTAATCATTGACTACTAAGCACAATAATAATAATAATAATATATTTATTCACGGAAGTTCCATTTTAAAATTTACAATATAAAATAAATATTTCACTTAATATATAGGTACAATAAAATATGAAAAACAGGTACAATAGAATCACGAACAAAATAGACTTTTACAAAAGAAAAAAAAATATATATGTATATCACAGTCTGTCCAATTTTCTCTTAATATGAGATTTATAAGCACTTAGAGATAAAGTGAAATCAACACTAAGATCGTTGGCAAGCTTGCACATTCTGTTAATTGGTGCATTTAACATATAATTTGTTTTACACAAGTTTAAATAAAAAAATATGATTAGCCTTGGTGCCTCTCATATTCAGTGACGGAACTAAAAAATTTAATAATGATAGCGCTACTGGGCAATCTATCATACCATTGACTAGCTTATATAAAAAAATTAAGTCATGAAATTTACGTCTATTTTCAAGAGTATCAATATTAAAATATTGTCGAACTGTTGAAGTTTCCAAAAATAGCATCCCCGTCTTAAAATTTAAAAATCTAAGAAACCTGTTTTGAACTCTCTCCAATTGAGACTTCTGCTCAATATAAAATGGAGACCAAACTATTGAAGAGAATTCCAAATTAGATCTCACTATAGAAAAATAAAGCTGCTTTATACAATTTACATTTATAAAATCTCTCAAATTTCTTTTCAGAAAACCCAGAAGTTTAAGTGATTTATTGCACTGAATTTCAATGTGCTTGTTAAAACACAATGTGCTATCATATGTAACACCTAGATCCTTCATCATCGTAACGTTTTCAAGGACAACTCCATTGATGTTGTAAGCAAACTGTATGGGATTATGACTTCGAGAAAAGTACATTGCTTTGCATTTTTCTGCATTTAATCTCATACCGTTTGCCACACACCATCCATGGAGTCTGTCCAGAGCTTCCTGAAGTTTTAAACAATCAATCAAATTTCTGATAATAAGATATAGTTTAAGGTCATCAGCAAATAGTAAAAAAAGCAAATAACCCAAAACGGATTTAATATCATTAATAAAACAGTTAAAAAGTATAGTAGATAGGCACTCCCGACGTTACCTCAAAAGCATATGATAGCACATTATGTAATAGGTTCTTTATTATAAAAAAATACTATTAAAGTTCTAAACTATTATAATTGATATTAAATATATTACAACGTCTGATCTTAAAAAAATATGTTTAAAAGTTAAAAAAAAATATTTTTCAGGAAAGTTTTAAAAACCTGATTATTTAAAAATAAAAAAATAATTTTATAATTTTTAGGAAAATAAAAAAAACTTAAATAAATTTATATATTTCAGGAAAATTTTAAAAACCTGATTATTTAAAAATAAAATTTTCTTTATTATTTTAGGAAAATTTTAAAAAACCTAAATAAATTTATATATTTCAGGAAAATTAAAAAAAAAACCTGACTTAATTTATAAATTTCAGGAAAATTTCAAAAACCTGATTTAGTTTATGTATTTCAGGAAAATTTCAAAAACCTGATTTAGTTTATGTATTTCAGCAAAATTTCAAAAACCTGATTAACCTGATAACTCATTTCTTAGTCCCAGTAAACATTCCTATTTCAAATTTATTTTAAGGGATTTAAAATTGATTTATTACACTCCCACTATATAGAACAATCAATTTTTTATGTATTTATCTTTTTACTGAATTTCATAAAAAAAATAAATATTTCTTTCCTTATCACTTACTTCCACTGAGTATGTGTAGTATTTTATTAATACTTTATTTGAAAATTTTTAGGAATTATAGCATATTAATTCTTTCGTGATAATTAATATCATAACTGAGTCTATTCGTTTAAGCACGTTCAAATGTACCATAGGTACATTTCTGTGCCAGTAGCATATTTATTGCAAGTGCCTATATTTCTAAATTGTATGTATTAGTTATACAATAAATATTATTATTATTATTATTATTATTAATATATATTTCTGAGTTTATATCAGTTTTATTAGCTTAAAGATTTTGCTAATTTTCTGTATTTACCTCAGATTTATTATCTACAGATTTTGAAACTAGTAACTGATTATTACAGGTGTCTTAACTACATATTTGTTTAACCTCGTACTATTCTAATTAAGCATCCCCTAAGTCCAGGACTTGTGTGGGCTAGTAGTAGAGGGAACCACCGGTTTTACCTGCTCTAACTGACTTTTGAATCAGTTTTTGGAGACGCGTCTAGTTTTTACCTAGGTACCTGTCGCCTTCGCAAAATTTCAGTTATTAATTAACTGCAAAAGGCAATTGGCGTGGGTGCGAATCAAACTTACGTTGGCCTTAACCCGTTGAGTTAGTTCTCTCATGTCTAGTGATTTTAAATATTTGTCTTGCTAATTTTATTTTTATTAGCTTTTTTTGTTTTGTTTTTTAAACAAATCCCGATAATTTTAATTATATTTCCTTTGAGTTTTGATGCTAATCACTGATATAAAATTACCTATACTTTTGCTAATTTATTTTATTTTTATTATTAGCTTTAATTCTTAGGGCCAAACACAATTTATAATTCTAGTAAATTGTTAATGAATTAGTCTCGTAAAAAAAATAATATTGCGAGTTATATTTGATTAATTAAATATAATTTCAAACTATTAATTTTTCAATTAAACAAGTATTTTGTACAGTATGTTTAAATTAATTATTTTAAATAAAGATTTTATAACAAGATATCCTGCCCTTAATTTAAAATCAGTAATTTTATTTTGCCAATTATTTTGTGAGAGCAACTTGTTTATATTATAGGTAGGAAGTAGGAATATCTACTTTTAAGTTTTATATAGACATAACTTTGAGTTACACTACTTGACCAGAAGTTTTGCTTACTGGTTTATTTATTTAAAGTAGTTTACATGGCTCCAGGTATTATACTTATTTATTATATAAGTTTTAACCGAAAAACCCGTTTTGTTACGCTTTGTAACATTTTTTAAATTCGTAACATTTGTAAGTTTGTAACCTTTTTTATTATTATTTTGGAATTCTACAGTCGAATTGGTTACTTTTTCTTTAGAAATATTATTTTTTGCTATTTTAAGTCTTGTAATGTGCATACAAATGTTATAATAATAAAAACACCATTTCTTAAATAAGATACGAAAAATAAAAAAAATGTTTTAATGTGTAAAATCTGTTTCAATTTTATTTTGCACTCTTATAAACATTTTTATTTTAAAACAAAGTAAATTAGTTCTTTGTAGTTTAGTACCTTGCGGTGGCTTACTAGCCATCCACACCTGGTCTCTTTGAAACCTGTGTTATCCACAAAAAATGCAATTTACTTGTTTAATAAATAATCCTATTCGAGATTATTTACTAAATAATACTTATTTAATAATTTCAAAATACATATTTTAATATAATATTTGTTGCTATCCACATACCGTCCAAAACTTGAGTAGTGGCCAGCTACCAAATTCTCAAATTAATATGCGGACATACAACAAGCACCATCAAAATTATGTTTTTAAGTATATAAGAAATATGCGAATCTGTTAAAATAATATTATAGTCTAAGCACATAAAAGTAATTCTTTTTTTTAACTTAGTATTTTGGCTATAGTTTTAACATTTCAAAGTTCTTATAGTTTTATTATTTAATAATACCTATTCCGAAATATTTCCAGTTATACTAGAAATTTTGTTCATATTAAGAACATTAACTCAAGAAGGATACTCGAAAGTGTTACCTGAGAACAATGCTATTACGGCATAAAGGTTAATTTTTGTATTGAAATTTTTTTTAAATCAGTACAAAACTCACAATATAAATTGTCATTGGGTTCTAATTTACCCATAAAACTAATAATTTCTATAACATGGTAGTAACTCAACGTATAATGTTCTTTTAATAAACATTTTTTTTATATCCTATTTAACTGATATATTTTAACTCAGGAGTTATTAGTTAAGTGCATTTATATATTTTACAACATTATATGTTTTTGCATATCATTATTTGATATATTCAACATATTCCATATATGACACAAATATACATAGAATAATTTATATATTTTATAAACCCATATATTTTATATACTTATATATTTAATACATCTTATATCTGTATTTTATATATTTTATATATTTTATATATTTTACATATTTTATATAGTTTATATATTTTATATATTTTATATATTTAATATATTTTATATATTTTATCAGTGTAAAGTTCAAATTATAATAATATGTTCTACCATTTGAAAATATAATTTTTTATTTGTAAAAACAAAATATTTTTGCCATTATATGGCATAGCTATTTTTTAATTACTAACCATCCTCTAAGGATGTAATATTATTATAATTATGCTTAAGCGTTACCTGGATAAATGGTTTGATTACCACTTTATATCATATCCTTTCAAGATTAAAAAAATCTTTATTCATGTTTTCCCTCTTTAACCATCTTAAGATTTCACTGGTCTCTGGATCCAAAAATGTCCTCATTGGTCTCTGTGTCATAAAAGGTCCTCACTAGTCTTTGGATGAGATAAAGATCCTCACTCGTCTCTGGAATTGTCCTTGAAGTTTAAAAATACATCTCGCAAAATCTAGGAGCTTTAGTCTTATTAAATATTGCTAAAAGGTGAGCTTGTCCAATTTCTATTGCTTTTGATTACTGCAGCTCTAAGTGTGTTCTAAGTATGCAATTTTCATTATTTTTTTTTTTTTAGATATTGAGAATGCTTCGTTGTACTTTTAAATTGGAAATTTATTTTTCTTGGTGTATTCAAATTTTATTAATTTCCAATTGGTTTTATTTATGAATTAACCATTCTTGTAGATGTGTATAATTTTATTGTTATATTTTATGAATTGATTTTTATGGTTATATAGCTATATTTTTTTCACTTCAGTTTTCAATATTAAACTCTTTAATCACTTGTATTTATGAATAAAATTCACTTTTAAATTTCTTCATATTTTAAGACACTGTCCACACTATTTGTTGCATAGTTTGTATAATTAATTTATGGTTTTAATTGTGTTCTACAACTGTTTATATTTTACGGTCTATTTTAAATATGTAGACTTTTTTAAAAAACCATAACTTGATTTATCACTAATATTTTTTTAATATTGTTTATAGATATATTTTAGCAACATTTTAGCACACGCGTAACAAGGTGACAGGGTCCATAACCCATTGGATATGGGGAGAAATAAAACACCCTTGTAGATTTTAGACGCTTTATTTCACTTTGACTATACGTAAAGAAGTAAAGTATAAAGTATAAAACAACTGTATAGAAACTTATGTTTATAATATCTTAAAATAACAAATAGTTAAATTGCGATTCGATTCTGCTTAGTAAGCTATTAAGAGCACAGGCTCTAGTATTCATTGGGTTTATTTTTGTTAATTAGGGTGGCAAGCTCAATACTCTACTCATACACATCTCTACTCACACACAACTCTACTCAAACACATCTCTACTCACACATATCTCTACTCACACACAACTCCACTCAATGTCATTAACGTCGATTGACTTTGACATTTATTTAAGTAGAACTAGGATTTCATGGCCGAACAAAGCACTAATCTAAATTAATTTATTTTTCTGTAGTTCTGCTTCTAAGTTTGTTTATAGCAAACAAAATTTATTATAAGGTTTATTACTATTAATAGTAGTAGGGAATTAATAAAATTTATTTGCAGTAAACAAGCTGATTTACAACAAAAATATTAAATTATTTGAATTACTGCTTTGTTCCGCCATGGTATTTTAGTTTCAATCAAATAAATGTCATAGTTAATCGACGTTAATAACAATGAGTAGAGTTTTATGTGAGTAGAGATATGTGTGAGTAGAGATGTGGTTGAGTAGTTTTGTGTGAGTAGAGATTTTTGTGAGTAGAGATATGTGTGAGTAGAGATGTGTGTGAGTAGAGATGTGATGAGTATAGATGTCTGTCACCCATTACACATTTTTTAATGTTTAAAATTTTTATGTGCATTTATATTGTTTATAATAAATAAATACAGACTACTAAATATAAAACTTTTTATTTGGTGTAATATAGCAAAAATAAGTAAAATGTTTTTTCCAACAAAAAAAATCAACCTAAAATAAAAAATAGAAGTTGTTATAAAAGGTTTTTTAGGTTAGGTTTAACATAGATATTCCTAATCTGAAAATATGGACGAACAAAAAAAAACAAAAAAAACTATTGACAAATGTTTAGTTTTTTTATTTTTTAGATATAAATTACCATACAAAATTTATACATGAAAACAAAAATAAATTAAATCGTTTTTTTTAAGCACATTAGGTTCTGTTCGGAATATAGACTTTTCACACAACCTCAGTTCCTACTGGGTTACTTTCACCTTAGAATGGGTCCTGCGTCAAACTAAGGCTCTATTAGAATATCCCGAATTATATTTTGTGCAAAATTATAAATAAACGTTCATCACTATCGGTAGGAAACATTTAACACGTTGAACACCAAGGGCGGATCCAGGAATCCTTTTATAGCGATATCTGTGTTCCTAGTGATAGGACCCACACCATATTTATGAAAGTTTGTTGGTGCTGCACCAAGTTACAATTTTCAGCCAACAAAATAAATACTGTATTTATTTTTCATACAACAAATACAGTATTTATTTGCTTGGCTTAAAAGTGTAACTCGAAGCACATAGTTCAGTGTAGCACCAACGAACAAACCTACTGACATCAAGTATACAAGTTTTGGCCAAGCAGAACCAGGGTGGCCACTATTTTTCAGAAACAAATTTTCCTGACTTTTCCTGGTTTTCCAGGCAATTTTTTTGATTTTTCCCTGACCAATAAGGAGAGTCTTATGACAAAAAACGACTTTTTAATTTTATTTTCTATTCGAATAGGGCGTATTTTATTTATGGATACTAAAATTAGGGTTCTAATACTTTTTTAATAGTTTACTTACTTACTAGACAATAAAAAAAAAGTATTTGCTTTCTATTTATTTAATGAAAGTAAACAAAAAAACAAAATAAAATTATAACTAAAAAAAAAAAACAAATACAGCCTTCATAAATCGAAAAAAATATAAACAAATGAGATTTTCATAAATAAAAAAAAAATACGAATTAGTAAAACAAGCACAATATTAGCGCCGCAGGCGAACATTTTTAAAACAATATGCAAAAAAGTAATTATTAAACAGTAAACTAAGTCTTCACAAATAAAAAAGAAAAGATGAATTTATTTCAAAAAACGCGAAATTTTTTAAATTATATGCAAAAAAAGTAGATAAGTTATTAATTAGGCCTTCACGAATTAAAAAAAAAATACATGCATTTGTAAAAAAAGCACAAATTAGGACAGCAGACGAAAATTTTAATTAACACATAAAATAATTCGCAAAAATATAGTTTTTTTTGCTTGTTTCCTACTGCTTTATAGCTAATATCAATTTCGTAGGTAAAAATCTTACAAAATATTGCAAAAAAGAACTTGTTTGGCAAATTTGGTTTTTGACATGCAAACCTTTTATAAAGAAATATAATGTATGCGAAAATTTTTCAATAAATAAGGTTTAAATAGCATTCTGTGGATTGAAAATATTAAGCAGTTTTCTAAAATATGGCCTCTGGCAATCATTAGAAAACTTTTTTTAATTTATGTAATTTTTCTTAAATTTTTGCTTTATTCAAAATTTTCCCTGACTTTTCACAAAAATCTTTTATAAAGAAGTATAATGTAGGGGCCGCAGGCCAAAAATTTTAAAATAATATGCAAAAAAGTAATTTTAAAACAAACCAAGTCTTCTTAAATAAAAAATAATATATGAATTTATTAAAAAAAAAACACAACATTTGCAAAAAAGTAGATAAAAATAAGTTATTAAACAAATTAGGCCTTAGAAAGTTAAAAAAAAATTAATGCATTTGTAAAAAAAGCACAATATTAGGGCCGCAGGCGAAAATTTTAATTAATACATGAAAGAATTCGCAAAAGTATAGTATTTTTTTGCTTGTTTTCTACAGGTTTATAGCTAATAACAATTTCGTAGGTGAAAATATTAAAAAATATTGCAACAAAAAACTTCTATGAGAAATTGGTTTTTGACAGGCAAACCTTTTATAAATAAATATAATGTATACGCCGCAGGCGAAAATTTTTTAATAAATAAGGTTTAAATAGCTGTGGATTGAAAATATTAAGCAGTTTTCTAAAATATGGCCCCTGGCAACCATTAGAAAACTTTTTTTAATTTATATAATTTTTCTTAAATTGTTGCTTTTTTCAAAATTTTCCCTGACTTTTCACAAAATTCCCTGACTTTTCCCGGTCGGTCAAATTCCCTGACTTTTCCCGGTTTTCCCGGTTTTCCAGAGAGTGGCGACCCTGAGAACTCAAATTGAAGTTTGCGAAAAAAGTTAGTTTTTCGGATCGCGCCCTCCAAAAACATTTTTATAAAAACTTTTATGAAAGTATTGAATAATAGGTAGGACTCTATGCAAAAAAATATCGACCAATTTTATCGGCCAATTTAAGTTAATTATTAACGGTTTTATAGCATTTTGATTTTATTTATAATCCCTTGCGACCTTCAACTTACTCTGGAAACACTCTGGAAACAGAGTCAGAGTGAAAACATTCTGCTGCCAACGTGTTTCCAGAGTGGTTTTGTGCCATTTTGTCAGAGTTGAATCAGAGTGGTTCCAGGCTTGATTCACAGTAGATCCAAAGTGGGTTTGGACTTTTTTTTTTCAAAAAAAAAAAAAAAAAAGTCCAAACGAAAACACTCTGAAAACGCTCTGATTTTACTCTGGGAACGTTATGGATAAAGGGCACAAATACACTCTGGAAATACTCTGGTAACAGCATGATTACAAAATGTTATTAGAATGTTTCCAGAGTTTTTTCAGCGTGATTGTAAAGTCGCAAGGGATAAAATGTACTTCTACATACTATGTAAAAAAATTCAAAACGTTGTAAAACCGCTAATAATTAACACTTACTAAACTTTTAAACTTGTCGATACTTATTTGCATACATTCAACACTTTTGTAAAAGTTTTTATAATTTTTTGTTTGGTCGGGGGGGCGATCCCAAAAACTAACTTTTTTCGCAAACTTCAATTTAAGTTCTGCTGGAGCAGAACTTGTCTACTTGGTGTCGGTATAATCCTACATAAATATGGTGTGGGTTTCATTACTGATTTTACTCTGGGAACGTTATGGATAAAGGGCACAAATACACTCTGGAAATACTCTGGTAACAGCATGATTACAAAATGTTATTAGAATGTTTCCAGAGTTTTTTCAGCGTGATTGTAAAGTCGCAAGGGATAAAATGTACTTCTACATACTATGTAAAAAAATTCAAAACGTTGTAAAACCGCTAATAATTAACACTTACTAAACTTTTAAACTTGTCGATACTTATTTGCATACATTCAACACTTTTGTAAAAGTTTTTATAATTTTTTGTTTGGTCGGGGGGGCGATCCCAAAAACTAACTTTTTTCGCAAACTTCAATTTAAGTTCTGCTGGAGCAGAACTTGTCTACTTGGTGTCGGTATAATCCTACATAAATATGGTGTGGGTTTCATTACTCATAACCGACCCAGACAGCACAGTATAACTATTAGATATCCAGGGGATATACTTTCTGGATATGGAGTATATCCAGTGGATAGCCTGGACTGCCATTAGATATCCCATGGACATCCAAATGTCCGCCTATATACAGGATTGCCACAAGATATCCATTGGACATCTATTTTTTAATCTCCCTAAAGTATATCCATGGATATCGATTAGATATCCATCATAGATATCCAGGATATTCATGGATATATCTATGATGGATCTCTAATGGATATCCAATTGAATACACTTTGGGAAGGTTAAAAAAAATAGATGTCCAGTGGATATCTTGTGGATATCCTGGATATATTTTTTTTTCTGTCATTCGGCTTATAAGTTTGTTTATTGCAAACAAAATTTATTATAAGGTTTATTACTATTAATAGTAATAAATAAAATAAATTAAATAAAATGTGTTTGCAATATCAAACTTATAAGCTGATTTACGGAAAAAATATTGAATAAAATTTAGTGCCTTGGGGTCGTCCATAAAATACGTCACACTTTTTTATGTTTTTGCAAAATTTTCAACACAGTGTATAGTAAAACTATGAAGCAATTCCGAACGGCAAAATATGAATAGATAAATTAAACTATTCTAAAAAATTCTGTCAGAATGTAAAAAAATAATTTTGAGTAGGTCAATAAAATGTTTGGTGTGACGTCACACTCGACGAACCCCTCCTCCCCTCCTCCATGTAACACTTCGTCACAAATGCCTGACCCCCCCCCCCCCTAAAGGTGTAACGTGTTTTATGGACGACCCTTTGTTCCGCCATGGTAATTAAATAATTGTCAAAATCAATGACAATGAGTAGAGATGTGTGTGAGTAGAGATATGTGTGAGTAGAGATGTTTTTGAGTTCTGTGTGAGTAGAGATGTGTGTGAGTCGAGGGGTTTATTTATTGGACAATCCTTGTACACCTATTCAACAATCTTCTACAATCCTTGACAATTCCTTTTTTCACAATCATCAGCAATCTTTCAGAATAGATAAGATAAGATAAGATAAGATTTATTTAGTGCTTTTACATAAGTTTACACACGTCACAATAAAGATTAGTCTTAAGACAATTTGAGGTCAACCTCATTAAAAATAGTACAAATACAAATAATTTTACAATATAAAATAAATACACTTAAATAAAATGAACATGAAATAGAATATGAAATAAATATATAAAATAAATATGAAATAAATATATAGACTTACAATCTTTCATTTAGGAACTCACACGTATTGTAAAAAGCCTTGCTAATTAAAAATTTTTTTACACTTGATTTAAAAGCATTTAACGGAAGGTTTCTTATATTTTCTGGCAATATGTTAAAAAATTTAGGACCGTACAAGTTTTGACCATGTCTACTACTAGATAATCTTAATTGAGGTACCCTAATATTACTTGAATTTCTCGTAGCATATCCTACTTGAAATTTATACTTTTCAACATTTTCTTTAATATATACGACACAGACATAAATATAGAGTGATGGAATGGTTAACATTCCTAACTCAATAAACTTATCTTTAATATCTGCTCTAAATGCCATATTCGTCATAATTCTAATTACCCTTCTTTGTAATTTAAAAATGCGTTTAACCCCCGGTGCATGACCCCAAGCTAGAAGCCCATAAGATACTTTAGACTCAAACAAAGAAAAATAAGCAATTTTTAAAATGTTAAACGACACCAAATTTTGCAAAGATCTGAATATAAAAATAGTCTTTGACATGGAGTTTGCTAAAGTATTTGTATGTTGTTTCCAGTTAAGATGTTGGTCAAAATATATGCCAAGATATTTAGCCCCTCCAGGATTTTTTAAGTTTGTGAGTAAACTCAAGGATTTGTGTGTAAAAAACATATTCACAGTTTTCTTTTCATTTAAAGAAAGCTTATTTGAAATAAACCAGTTTTTGGCACTCGATAGCCCCGCTCCCATTTTGTCTTTAGCCTCAAAAACATTTGTATGTGAGGATACTATGTTTGAGTCATCAGCAAACAACAAATTTTCCCAATCTGGAAAGGCTTTTTTAATATCATTTATGAAGATGAGGAAGAGTAACGGACCAAGGACAGAGCCTTGTGGAACACCACTCCCCACCACCCTCATTTCAGATACTTTTCCCTCAAGTATTGTATATTGCTTTCTGTCATAAAGGTAGGATTTAATTAGTTGCAAGCTGATTGAATCAAAATTATAGTATTTTAGTTTTTCTAAAAGTTCTGGATGCGGTACACAATCAAATGCCTTTGAAGGTCACAAAAGGTTACCCCTAAATATTCTCCATTTTCTTGTCCCTCGATTATCAAATCGAGTAGTTTTACAAAAGCATCACGAGTAGATTTTTTTGAACGAAAACCAAATTGGTTTTCATAAAAATAGTTATTATTTTCAAAATGATCCATAATTTGATTTTTTAAAATGCTTTCAAAAATTTTTGAAATCGTAGGAACAAGAGAAATAGGCCTGAAATTGTTTGCTGTAAAGGAACCACTTTTATGCAAGGGCACTACTTTTGCAACCTTCAAAGCTTCAGGATACACACCATCACCTATGCAGGCATTGATCAATTTAGTTAGGGGAATTATTAAAACATTTTTTAAATTCTTAATTAGTTTTGAGGACATATTATAATGATCTAAGCTAGATTTGTTTTTAAATTATTTATTACATCCCTAACTTGATTAAAACTAACACTGTTGAATTTAAACTGATCAAATGCGGTATCTGAGTTTAGATAATGATGTATATCCCTGTCTGATTTAGGCAAATCATCCCTTAACTGCTCAGATATGGTAACAAAATAATTATTTAACAGATTTACATCAATTTTTTGGCTCTGATTTTCAGTTTTACTTTTTTTTTCCTATGGTTATTTATAATATCCCAGTAAACTTTAGGATTTTTACCATTTTTCAAAATGCAGTGATTATAATAATCTCTCTTTGCTCGTGTAAGCTCAGCCTTATATTCCAATTTTACAAAATCAAGAGGAAAATTTTGATAAAATTCTGATATTTTCTCTTTTTTGAGCGAGAGTATCATTAAACCATCTACATTTTTTTGTCTTATAAATGTTTATAACTTTTTTTACCATAGGAAAAGCCTGATCTATATATATATATTCAAAATGCTCATAAATCTGTCAAACCTTTTATTTGTACTTATGTTTTTATCCTCTACAAAACTCCAGTCAACTCCCTCCAGATCCCGGTAGAGACCATACATTGTTTTATCAGATATTTTTCGGTGCAGAACATACTTAACTGGACTCTTCTTCTTCTCTGCCTGAAATCTTATGTGTATTGCCTTATGATCTGATAGCCCAGGGTCATACACCTGAGGTTGAAAGGGATCATCAAAATTAGTTAAAATGTTATCGAGACAATTTTTGTAGCGAGTTTTTTCTGAAATAGTTTGCCTAAAACAATAAGAGTGCATCAAATCTTTAAAATTTAAAAGATCAGTATCACTACTGTTGAATTTAATATTAAAATCCCCATTTAAGATAATTTTTGAGTCAAAACTTTTAATTTTATTAAATAATTTGTCCATTACTTGCATAAACATTTCTATATCCCCCGAAATAATATTATTTTTATCATGTGTACCTTTTTGGGTTACTTTACTCTGTTTTGTACTTAATGGGGGTCTATACTGTAATGATAATTTGACTCAAGGACTTAGATTCAACAGCAGCAATTTCTATGTGCCTTTCGACACTTAAATTAATAAGTTCATTTAAGGGAGTAAAATCCAAACCCTCTCTGCATAATATTAAGGATCCACCTCGAAAAGATTTTTTTCTACAGAAAGCAGATATTACATTAAAATTATTTATATTTAGAGTTTCTAATTCTTCCTGTCTAAGATGATGTTCTGTAACAGATGCAATATCATACTTGTTTTCATTATTATGCAAAAAGTGCTCGAATTCACTCACCTTATTTCGTAATGATTGTAAGTTTATATGTACAATATTAAAATTTAAGTTTTTATTTGAAAGTTTATTTTTAGATAAATTGTCATTTCTAGTAATTTTTTCTGTACCCACGCCAACGAAATGTATTTTTTCTCCTATAATTTGAGACTTCTATTCCTTCGGGCCATAATGTAGGATTATATAAATTTTCATGAAGTTCTACATCAGCAGCAACTTTAAAAGAGTTGAAAGCACCTATTTTATTAAGTTGTTGAACGTCGAAATCATTTTGTGGAAAAATATTTTTAAGAAAATCATGCAGGTTTTCCGCGGTGTATGTTTTTGTATATCTAGATACATGATATAAATTTTTGTTTTTTGCCACAACAGAATTTTCGTCCCTTTTGTTGCCCACGATTTTGTTATTTGATTGTTGTTCTTTGGATACCAAAACATGATTTGAATTTGTTCCTATTATTTTCTTATCCGCCGTGGTTTTAGCATTTTTTATTGCCACCGATACAAATTCTTTCGTTATTGTTGCTTTCCCTGGTTTTAGGTTATGTTGTTTGTTTTGGTTAGAGGGTGTTTCTAATTGTTGTTGTTAGTTTCTTGTATCATTGCTAGATGACGCACCTGTTTGTCGGTTCCCTTTTCTTGCTTGAGATGGCGTATCAACTGGCTGCTTTGCGTTTTTCTTCATAGATGGCGTATCAAGATGACTATTTGGTAATTGTACGCTAGATGGCAGGTCCGGTTTTACCACTTGTACTTGGACAGTTTCCTTTACGTCGATATTATTGATGCAATTTAGGTCCGGGTTAGACAAAGATGGAGACAGTTTTTTCATCAATAATATTTGTTCTTTTAGTGAGGTTATTATTTCTTTTTGATTTTCTATGATGATATCTTTATAATGCATAAGATCTTTGAGATAAATAAGTTCCATTAGTTGATCAGAATCTGTATTTAAGTTTTCAGACACGTTACTTACAGATAAGTTAAGATCTTCGTTTCTTGGTTGGATTTCTTCGTCATTTAAATCACAACAGTTTATATTTTCATTGTCTATCACTTTTACACCTTTTAACCTATTTATGCAGCTTTGGTGAGACAAACTACCACAAACTACACATTTTAGTCCATTTTTGGGCACTATTTTACACCTTTTACAAGGTTTTACTTCGTCATAAGTACCACCGGCCGCCATGTTATTGTGTTTTGATATCATTCCTTCACAATCATCTACAATCTTCCACAATCATCCGAAATCTTCCCACAATCTTTAACAATCTTCATTAAAATTTTCTACAATCTTTTTGACAATCTTCCACAATCCTTTGATTCTGACAATCCTTGTACACATTTTTTCAATAAATAAACCCCTCGGTGTGAGTAGAGATGTGCGTGAGTAGAGATGTGATGAGTAGAGTTGTGTGTCACCCAATTTCTTTGTTCTTTGCAGCTTTTTAATTTTTTTATCAAAACAGTGTTGTTTTTGAACTATTTTAAGGTAAATTTTTGCGTTTTAGCATTTTATTGTCTTAAATTGTATCTACTGATTGCATTAGTGTAATAGCTGGATGTTGTCCATATAGAAAGTCTAGTTTCTCATAAAACTGAAAATCATTCCCAGAACCACTTCTATTAATTGCTTGTTTTTTTCATATTTTAATTCAGTACATAGTTCAGTTTTAGACTCTAAAACGCTTTTATTCTGTAAAGCCATCTGATCCATTCCATTTTTAAATAATCAATACTTCTCTAACATTCTTTTTAAAGCTGTAATTGTTGAATTTCATGTTAATGTCCATAGAGTCTGGATAGTACGATACATCAAAGGCATTTGTCTTACTAAGAATAAGATAGTCTTAGTATTTTTATTTTAAATTATTTGGCTAATGCAAGTATGATTTATTTTTTGTAATCCATGACTTTCAATTTCGTTTATGGCCAGTCTTAATATTTTGTTTACCTAAAATAGAAAAGTAAATATTAAATTTCATCTATTTTGGTTTAAAAAAATGGTATATTGCACTTCCCAAATACTTGAAAAAATTATTTTTTTCGAAAAAGTTTTCAAAAAAACAAATTTTTAATTTTTTTTAATAAATTTTCTTTTTGCGAAAAGCAAAAAAAAAATTAATTCTAAAAAACTTGAAAAAAAAAATTCAAAATTTTTCATTTTTTTTTTTGTAAAATTTATCCTTATAATAAAAGTAATTTTTCCTGAAAAAATTACGTTAATTGGAGATCTCTTTCAGCCTTTTTCGATTTGTTTAAAAGTTCGACCCCCCATAATTTTTTCGTTTTGGGGGGATTACTTCCAAAAACAATAGGGTTCTTCCTCTCGTAGAACTTAATTTTTCCTGAAAATTTCAAGTCGATCCAATTATTCGTTCTCGAGTTATCGTATGATATGATATAAAATTGTATAATGTAACAAAATAATGGGTTTGATTTACTTGAAAGCTTATTTCTTCTTTCTAGTGCAGTTAAATAAAAGCTTGTTCTTAAAAATGTTTTTTTACTATACATTTTTTGTGATATCATTGAAATCCATTAGGGGCTGTTCAAGAATGACGTCACCTCCATAGGGGGAGGGGGTTGATCAAAAGGTGACGAAAAGTGACGAAGGGGGTGGGGGTCTGGCCTAAAGTGACGTCACCTTTAAAAAAACGTAAACTTTTAAACAGGTTTTAAAAAAAATACTTAAAGACTTACTTTGACATGAAGACTTGAAATTTGAAACAATTTTTTTCTACTGTCATTTTTTTCTGTTTTTTCTGTATCTAAACAAAAGTGTTAAAAGGTGACGAAGTCAAAAATAGTGTATGTTTTAACTTGTTTTAACATTTTTAATTTTTTTTTGTATGACAATTGTAAATACTGTAACGTATATTAACATGAATAAAGATGAACAGCCCCGTACCAGGACACAACTTAATTTTTTTATAAAGTGGTATATTAAGAAAATTAACAAATTTAAGACTGGTAATTTAAGAGGTTAATCACAGTTTTCTTAAAGGCTTTTCATATTTACCGTTTGATTTTGGAATGCTTTGGTTATGTGTAGTTGAACCAATTAGTAGTAAAATCTGTGACCATGCTTTGAGAGTGGTTATAGCATTTGGTTATTATTACATCTCTTTCTAATATCTTCTTTCTTTTTTATATGTAAACATTCACAGTATAAACTAATGTTTTTCACATCTTATCATTTCTATTTACAAATTAAAACAAAATTCTTGTATTTTGAGCAAAATCTATAGACTATTTATCTTGATAAAACATACCAAAATACACTACTTATAGCTTATATTTACTACAGTAACTGTCAGTGTAACCAATACATTCAGATGTATTGGTAAATAATTTAAACCAATCTATTACCAATCATAACCATAAGTGCAACTTTGGTAACTAATACGAAAAGCCTTTTACTTGTTTTATTATACATACCTTAAAGTCTGAAATCCAAATTTTTCCTCTTTAAAACTAAATTTATGTACAAAAGATAGTGTTTTAGACCATCTGTTCCATTCGGATTGAACAACCATCAACTTTTTTTTCTTTTTAATATCAATTCACACTGTATAGCCTCAATTAATTATTCTTTTTTAATGCTGTTCATGGCTTCTGTCACAGTAACTGGTTTGCTATTTACTGCAAAATACATGTGAAAATCATTTTTTTCGGAGGTTGTGATTGCACGGTTCAATAGAACTACAAATTTCTGGTACACTGGAACTAATGCTAACGCTAGAGACAGGTAACAGTGCTGGGTAATGTGACTCAACTCCCCTATTTCTTCAATTTCTTGGCCCCTTCCAAAAAACTAGTGTCCAATTCGTCAACGTTTTCGGTACTTATCCACAGATATCACATGTTCAAACACCACTTTGTCGTTTTGTTTCGATTTTTCGTGGTTTCTGTCAGTTTTTTTCACCTGCGTTATTTTTGTCCACTGCACCCACGTTTTTCTTATCACTATCACAGTTTTCAAGCCAAATGACGTCTCTGCTGTCAAAAATTTACCTGACGGAGTTGAAATTTCTCTTTTCAATTAAAATTTAACAATTTCACATTTACGCTTGTTACTTTTTAGGTTATGTCCGTGTGGCAACATCGCTCTGATTCAGGTTTGTTTACCAATTGAACTCAATGGCGTGCTGTTAAAAAGGCGTGTTTTTTTAAAAAAATATAACTCGAAAACCAATGTGTACATTTTTTTTTCTCCGGAAAACATTTCAGTTTGGTCTAGAGAATGTGGTTTTTTTTTTCTAAAACGATTTATGAATCACCCTGTATATATATATACAGGGGGGCCATCTAAGACGTATAGGGAATTTTTTGGCGTTATTTCTAAAGCTATCAATTTAAAATTAAAACTATTGATTATAGACCCAATAAGCTATTAGTCTGACCAAACAAAACTTTTTAACTAGCTTTTATTTTGGAGTTGCGGCCATATGAAACTGAATTTCAATGATAAAGTTTAGTTAAAAACTTGAAAATCTAAAAATATTTGCTTTTTCTTTAACGTTCAATACTTTTTGTAACTAGTAACTCAATTTTTAAAACAAAAAATCTAAATTGAAAAATTAATAATTTTAAAATTTTCTTACAGTGTATTTAAATAAAATGATTTTATTTAGTTTGGACTTTTGTGATAAAAATTTTCTAATCGTGAGCCTTTCATAAATGTCAATTTATTTTACCTATGATGTCAAATGACTTTTTCTTTCGCAATAACTATGTCCGAAATTAAAAAATAAACTTATTTTTTTGATAAATTAGTGAAAAATGGATTAAAAAATAGGAATCAGTTAAAAGTGCTTCTGAATTTTATCACCAACCAGCATAATTTGAATACATGTAGTTTTTGAACGTTTTAAGAACTTTTATAAAAATAAGGTCTACAATAAATTTATAACTAAAAACAAATAAAAAAAACTAAATAGATACGTATTTGAATTTTTATTTAAGTTAAGCAATTAGAAGTATAATTTAGTTCATTGTATTAGCTCTTGTATCTCTTGGCTTCCGAGACAAGTAAAACCCAAATTTAAGTAAAACTCGAGGTAAAACTGCACCATTTTTATGAAAAATAAACATGCACCAGGCTTTTCTTGCTTATTTATAATCTTTTATCACTTCCAAGTTGTAATTTTAAAACTTCTCACTGAATAATAATTTTTCGCCAAACCATGGTTTACAAACTGTAACTTCCTAATACATGCTATTATTTTATTTTTCTAAATATCTATTTATTTATTATAATTATTAAGTATTTTTTTTGTTCATAAATAAAAAACTAACATTTTCAAAATTATTCAAACCACTGACAAGTGAATTGTCATTTTACAAGATTTAGTAAAGTGTCACAGCAAGCTTTATCTACTTGCGTTCAACTCATACACTGTTAAAAAATTTAAAAAAAAAACTATTTTTTAATTTCAGTTTTTTGTCTTAAAACTAACGTTATTAGTTATGAAAAGTATGGAACGTTAAAGAAAACGCAACAGTTTTTCAGATTTTAGAAGTTTTAACTAAAGTTTACCAATTAAATTCAGTTTCATATGACCGTAACTCCAAAACCAAAGCTAGTTAAAAAATTTTGTTTAGTCAGATTTATAGCTTATTGGGTCTATAATCAATAGTATCAATTTTAAATTGGCAGCTTTAGAAATAACTCCAAAAAACGCCCTGTACGTCTTAGATGGCCCGCCCTGTATACAGGGTGTATTTAAAATAGTGTAGGAAATTTTAACTGGTGATTCTACATGATAAATTTTTTTTTTCTTATTTCTTAAAATTATTAATATTATTATTATTTTTTGTAACTCTCATTGTTTTATATTTAACGTTTTTTTTTTGGATTAGCGGAAGATCAGACTTTCTAAGGACCAAATTATAATGTAAATTTTGTATGAACAGAACCATTTTTGGTTCTTGGAAAGAGCTGAGCTAACTCCTTTTTATGTATGTATACCCTTACATAAATAAACTTATTATTATTATTATTATTATTATTAAATATGACAAAAAGTTCATATAAACATATGTCTAAAAATGCGTCATAAGGGAGCAACGCCCCTTTGAAATTGGCTAAAAAAATCGGTTTTTATTTAATAACTCAGGAACCCTTTGAGATATATTAACGAGATTTTTCACGTGAATTAATCCTAATAAGGCCCATCTTTGTATGTCATTTTCACGTACTTATTTCAACCAGGGGTGTGCGAAACGGGGAGGCCTTATCAGTTTTTTGTCCCAAACTTTTTTCTGTGTAACTTTTTTGCAATTTTATTTTTAAAATATGATTCCTCAGGTCAAAATACATAAAAAAAGTACTCTTGTTGTAATACTGTAGGATTAACCGTTTTCGAGAAAAGTTCATTTGAAGGTGAAATTTCACGGTTCGAGGACGAAAAATTAAATACTAAAATGTCGAAAACCAAAATTTTAATGATGCAGTGTTATTCTACATCAAAAACTAAGAAAAAAAGTTTCCATACGTGTAGGTCGAAAAAACGCTTTTAAAGCTACCATAGCACTTTAAAAATGGTGCATATTTAGGAGACCATAGCTCCATTAGGATTGATTTTTAGAAGTACCTGTATATGAGGTTTTTTCTTAGTTTTT